>SJYA01000227.1:247788-273493 GCA_006410615.1 Neotragus moschatus
GTGGGGTGGAGGGGTGGGGGGAGGAGCAGGGCACCTGGAAGAATGAAAGATAACTGGCATTTGGGCTAAGGGGCCTATGGACAGAGAGGAGATTGATGACCTGAGCCAGAGGAGGCAGAGATCAACTGATTTAGGAAAGCATGTAAAATACCAACACCTTTGAGGGTTCACTGGAAAGGGAAGCTTGAAGTCATTATAAATAATAGAAAAGTGACCTAATTTATATTTTCAGGTGAGGAAACCCATACTTATGGGGAGTGAATAAAGTTTGATAGTTCAGGCTTGAAATCTATTGCAGAACCCTCTTGAACTTTGCTTTGTATTTGCTGCATTAACAGCTGCCTTTTCCAGTGTTCTGCATTTACTCCCTGATTGTTGAGAACTGCTCATCCTAAATGGGACAGGGCCTCTCCTGTTGAGGTCTATGATCCTCTGCAATAACGAAGCACACAAACATGGCTTTGACCACATGTAGGCTGCCTCAGCTTTTAGCCACATTGCAGTCCTGGAAATGTCATGAAGGGAGAACAGCAAGAAATGAATCATTTTTTTTTCTTCTCTTCTTTTTCCACCCAATGTTCCTGAATCAGTAAGGCACAATGTCGACAAGTTCACTTTGAAATCAATGAATCAGCAGGAAGACTGTTGAGTGAGTGCATCAATGAAGTGAAAAGTGAAATATAGGGGTTTGTCAGCTCCATCAGGCCAGAAAATGGATGAAATGTTAGAGAGGACAGGAGTGATGACTGCCTGCACATTTTTCTTTCTCTCGTCATTAAGAGTTGAGCGTAGAGGAAATATATATACCTATGGCTGATCCATGGTAGAAACCAACACAATATTGTAATTATCCTTCAGTTAAAAATAAATAAAAATTTTAAAATCCTTTAGGTAAGTAACCACACACAAAAAGAGTTGAGAGTAATTTGATTAAATCCCTTCTCCAAGAGTTACATAAAAAAGTGAATCTTTCCAACTCTTCTTTGGAACCAATGATTTTAATCAAAGCATCCTGAATAAATGTCTATAGGCCATAAGCCTCTGGATGATATTGAGGGCAAGGACATGAGAGAAGGTGGGAGTTAACTGGTTTATAAACCGAAAATTCTACATTGACGATATAAGCACCAATGCAAATACTACTGTGCAAGCGTGTTCAGTCGTGTTCGAATCTTTGTGACCCCATAGGCTATAGCTCACCATGCTCCTCTGTTCATGGAATTTCCCGGGCAAGAATACTGGAGTAGGTTGCCATTTCCTACTCCAAGGGATCTTCTGACCCAGGGACTGAACCTGCATCTCTTGCATCTCCTATATTGGCAGGGGGATTCTCTACCACTGCACTACCCGGGAAGCCCTGCAAATACTACTACAAGACTCAAATGAGTCTACAGCATTGTTACATGCCAGTCAAGCAGTACTCCAAGGACTGTACGTGAAGAAGCCTGAGGCCAAGGCTACAGCCATCTTTTGCTGTGAACTGAATGTTTGTATCCTCCCACAATCATATGCTGAAATCCGAATGCCTAACATGATGGTATTAGGAGATGGGGCCTTTGGGAGAGTATTAGGTCATGAGGGCGGAGCCCTCATGAATAGGATTAGTGCCCTTCTAAGAGACATTACAGAGTTTGCTTCCTCTCTCTGCCCTCTGCAAGAAGACAGCCATCTACAAATGCGGAAGCAAATCCTCATCAGAACCCACCCATACTGGCACCCTGGTAGTAGACTCCAGAACCACAAGAAATAAATGTTTGTATTTAAACCACCCAGTCGATGATATTTTGTTGTAGCAGTCCAAATTGACTAAGACATGTCCTGATACAGGAGCTTTGAAGGTGGGAGTTGGAATAATTTAATAGCTTTGTCCCCATCTTCCCCTCAGCATGAAAATGCAATAGGCAGGGAAAGAAGAGATGGGGATGATTTATTTTTACTTGTTTTCCTTCTTCTTCTAGCAACCTATGATTTTTTCCAAATACAGATTAAGAAAATAAATTTATATGAAGCCCACGCTCAGTTAAGGTGGATTAAAAAGCAAAGAAAGGAGACATTTTTATTTCTTTTGCAAAGTTTGGTGGCAAATTATTTTGGCCCTTACACTCTACCTCTGAATTCTCTCTGTTCTACACTTGCCTTCATTCCCTCTACCTTCACACCCCCCACACTTCCAACCAGGGGATAAACATACTGATAAACCTAACCCTGGGGCCCTCCTAGAAATGTTCATTAAGAATTACCTTCCCCTTTGTATGTGTGTGTGTGTATACTCCATCGTGTCTGACTCTTCGTGATCCCATGGACTATCACCTGCCAGTCTCCTCTGTTCAGGGAATTTTCCAGGCAAGAATACTGAAGTGGGTTGCCATTTCCTACTCCAGGAAATCTTCCTGACCCAGGGATTGAATCTACATCTCCTGCCTTGGCAGGTGGATTCTTTACCACTGTGCCACCTGAGAAGCCTAAACCAGTCTAATCAGATGTTGTTTACTGGGACCAGACAATAGATCTACTTCAGAATGCATGACCAGTTCTCTCTCGTTCCCCAGTGATAGGCCAGTCTATCCATGCCCTTCTTTCTGAATCATGGTCTCAGCCCATCAGAAGCAGGCACCCCACAGGAATTGTAGCTTTGTCTTTGATCCTGGACACCCAGTCATGTCCTGTCACAGGGGTAACTGAGGAGAGGGAAGAGAGAGGGTACTAGAGAGAGGATAGGAGTGGGTTAGTTAATCAATTATCTATCATAAATTGTGACCAAGCATCTCCAGGTGTGCTTGGTTCCTTTAAGCTGAGGAGAGATGGGAAAGGTGAATACCACTGGATTTCCAGTTAGCTTATTTTAGAAAATACTGGGACTTCCTCAGTGGTCTAGTGGATAAGACTTCTTACTCCCAAAGCAGGAGGCCAGATTCAACCCCTGGTTGGGGAACTAAGATCCCACATGCCACAACTCAGTATATCTCCACTACTGAGCCTGCGTGCCCTGGAGTCCTCACGCGACAACTAGAGAAAGCCAAGAGCTGTAACTGAAGACTGAGTGCAACAGTGAAGACCCAGTGCAGCCAAAATAAATAACCTAAAAAAAAAGAAAGAAAGAAAGAGAGTAAATACTGAGCAATAGGAAAAGCCCATTTCGGTGACCTATGGGAGATCTTTCTGCCTGGAAGCCTAGTCCAACAGGTAGGAAACAGTGTTTAGGGGCTGGTAAGTAGGAGGCAGGAGACCCGTGTTCAATCCCTGGGTCAGGAAGATCCCCTGGGGATCTGTCCCCTCTGTCCATGGGTACAGAGGAGCCTGGGGGGCTACAGTCTATGGGGTCACAAAGAGTCGGACACGNCCAAGAGCTGTAACTGAAGACTGAGTGCAACAGTGAAGACCCAGTGCAGCCAAAATAAATAACCTAAAAAAAAAGAAAGAAAGAAAGAGAGTAAATACTGAGCAATAGGAAAAGCCCATTTCGGTGACCTATGGGAGATCTTTCTGCCTGGAAGCCTAGTCCAACAGGTAGGAAACAGTGTTTAGGGGCTGGTAAGTAGGAGGCAGGAGACCCGTGTTCAATCCCTGGGTCAGGAAGATCCCCTGGGGATCTGTCCCCTCTGTCCATGGGTACAGAGGAGCCTGGGGGGCTACAGTCTATGGGGTCACAAAGAGTCGGACACGACTAAGCAACTAACACACAAGTAGGATTTGGGGATTCTGTCTCCATCTGATCTACATATTTAGTAACATTTCTGAGTCATAAAGTTAGGAAAGATTTCATGCATTTCATTTTTATCTGTATTGGATTAGGTTTGTGAGTTGCCATGAAGAAATGGACAAATAAACACCCTTTCCTCCACCCCCACATGCTGCTACGTGCAGGATGAGGGCTGTGGGCCCCTGACCTACTTCGTTCTTCGCTGCTGCCCTTTCTTCTTGGCAGCTCAGGAGTTGAGCTGAGGCCCCAGGGGTGTGACACTGGAGAGAAAGACTGGGAGATCACAGTATGAGGCTTGTGTTTTGCTCGGTGCTCATCTGTTTGACCGTCAAGGCTCCTGCTTCACCCCATCTCCCAAGACTCTGAGCTGTGAGATATAACTTGATCTCACAAGTGATAAGCATGCTGCCTTTTCACTTAGGTGAGCCTCCCAGCTCAGCATTGTATGGGAAACCTACAGATGGGGAGGGTTATCAAGTTTACCAGCTCTCATTCTTATACTCGACCATTTGCCTTGCCCTTGGGGCACAAAGGATGACTACTGCCATCATGTGATAATGAAGACTTATTTGGTGAAAGAGAAAGAAATGGACTGTATCTAGTTTGAGTAAAAAGAAAATTTTACTGGGAAGTTCTGAGTTTAAAAATAAAGCACCAGGAGAGTGAGAAGTAAGGAAGATCTTAACTTCAGGATTTCCTGGACCTGCAATTTAGGACACTTTGTGGCTCCCTCACTGTCTATTTCTCCTCACTCAAAACTCCATATTTCCTGGAGAGGCAATCTGAGTAGCTTAGCTTCATTTAGGCATTCACCTCTGAAAAAATTAGCTCTGGTTCATGTTTCCAAGTAAAGACTTGGCTACTGGAGTCTACCTCTAGGAATCAAGGTCAGGCCCCAGGAAAGTGATACTGTGCAGGGCCCTGTGGGGCTCCTGGGCAGAAGGTCTTGCTATGTCTTCCATTTATTTGATTATAGGAAAGAGCCTTCATGCATCCTCCATGTCTTTCCCTGAGTTCCAATAGGCAGATTCAAGCAGTTGTTCATTAGGAAAAAGAGGGAACGTGAGACCAGGGAGAAGTAAACAAACAGCCAAGAGCAGACTTGGGACAAGATTCTGTTTACCCAGCAATGAATACGCACACCAGTATCTTTGAGCTAATTTACAGATACTGAAAGCCCCTCCAGGTGGGACAGTTAATGGTATGATGCCCACAAGCATGCAGACTCCAGATTAGTTGGATCTGAAAGTTGATAATGTTGGCTCCCACTTGTCTCAATACTAATCCATCAGAAGAATGTCCATGAGCTGATCATGCCCTCTTTGAGCAATTACTATAAAACTTCTCACTATCTTCCCTAAGTAGGGACACATATTTTTGAGGGCATTAGCCAGCTGCTACCCCCTTTGCCTGGCAAAGCAACAAAGATATCCTTATCTGCTTCACCCAAAACTCTGTCCCCAGGGTTTGGTTCAGCAGTCAGCAGTGTGCTGAGAAGCTGAGCTTTTGGCATCAAAAGAACCAGGGATATGAACTAGGGACTCACCCTAGTGTCAAAGTAGATGTGATCACACTGGCCTCACATGGTTCTCTGCCTTCCTGATCCAGGAGCCAAGTACTCATCTCAGGTCCAACTCCCTGCTGAAGGCTCCTTCACTGCCATCCCCAAAGGCTAGATTTCTTGTACACAAAAATATCAAGTAAAAGAGGAACATACTACTGGAAATCTACTTTATCTTCAGGTTGGGATATCTTGTAGGGGATGCCTCCTTGACTTGCTCATGGTTGAGACCATGTGGTTGAGCTTCAGAGGGATCCAAAAAAGACTAGCAATTCTCTCTTTTTTTGGCTAAGGACTGCCTTCAGGATGCCATTTCCCTGGCTCTTACTGGGTGGAAGTTATGAGACTAGCCTCTCTTCTCAGGAGTGACCCCCTTCTCTTCCTACAGGAGTGCAGTCTGGCCTAATGGCCTCATAATATAGTCTATCAGAGCATTACATGATAGGCCCCTCATTTATTCACAGGACAGGCACATTTAGCAGCAGAAGACTTACTCTGTTACCCAAATGCTGGCCATCTGTGATTTCAGTCCTGGCCTGTCCCAGTGTGGCTTGCTGCCATGACTGGTGTGTAATGATCTGATTCAGAGTCAACATGTATTGGTTACATGTGGGTGGTCTGCCAGGATCTATGGGCAGGGATTTGTTCTTGAATTATCTAATTCATTATTTGACACAAATCCCATGTAATTCTTTTGGAAAATGAGTGCTGTGTTCGAATACATTTGGTTAGCACTGCCTGGTACCTTCATTTTGCAGGCACAGAATGCTAAGTATCTCACTACAGATTCTAGAAGATGCAGAAAAAAAGAATTGTTTAACATTGTGTAAACCAGTATTTCCCAAACTGAAAGGGTAGTAGTTTTTTTTTTTTTTTTTTTTTTTTAACCTATTCTCATCCTGCAAGACCAGCTTTTAGTAGACCACTCTTAAGGAAATGTGATTTAGTGTAATGCTCCCAGCATCCCTGGGATGAACTTGAAAATGGTGTTGCTATGCTCATTTTACACATGACAAGGCAGAGGTTCATCTCAGAGAGACTGGGTAGCATGACCCAAGTCTATCCAGGCAGCAAGTGCCTCTGCAGAGCTTTGAACATGGTTCCTCTGAGTCTAAGTCCAGGCCTCTTCCTGCCATGCCTTGACCACCAGCTCTGAGACTTACCAAATACTCCTGGGACACCGTCTTCCTGGATTCTGGCTCTCAGCCAGATCCAATACCAGAGACCCGGAAGAGTCAATAGTGTGGTTACTCTATGAAGTCTAGCAGGCTCATGATTTAGGAAGAACTGATATTTCAGTTCAAGTCTGAAGACAGGAAAAAACCAATGTCCCAGTTTGAAGGCTTTCTCTTATTTGGGTGAGAGGCATTTTGTTCAACCAGTTGGATGAGGCCCACCCGCAATAGGGAAGGTGACTTGTTTTAATTAGTCTACCATTTTATTTCTTTTAAATATTTATTTATTTAGCTGCATCGGGTTTTAGTTGATGCATGCGGGATCTTTATTACATCATGCAAGATCTTTCGCTCTCTAGTTGTGACCCACAGTTTCCAGAGATGAGGGCTCAGTAGTTATGGTGTCCAGGCTTAACTGCTCCACAGCAGGTATAATCCCGTTTCCCCAACCAATTATCGAAATCTGTGTTCCCTGCATTGCAAGGCAGAATCTTAAACACTAGGGAGTCCCTAGTCTACTAATTTAAATATTCAGTTCAGTTCAGTTCAGTTGCTCAGTCGTGTCTGACTCTTTGCGACCCCATGAATCGCAGCATGCCAGGCCTCCTTGTCCATCACCAACTCCCAGAGTTCACTCAANGATGCTGGGAAGGATTGGGGGCAGGAGGAGAAGGGGACAACAAAGGATGAGATGGCTGGATGGCATCACGGACTAGATGAACATGAGTTTCAGTGAACTCTGGGAGATGGTGATGGACAAGGAGGCCTGGTGTGCTGCGATTCACGGGGTCGCAAAGAGTTGGACATGACTGAGTGACTGAACTGTTGTTTTTTTCAATATTCATGCATGGATGTGGAAGTTGGAGCATAAAGAAGGCTGAGTGCCAAAGAACTGATACTTTTGAACAGTGGTGTTGGAAAAGATTCTTGAGAGTCTCTGGGACAGCAAGGAGATCAAACCAGTCAATCCTAAAGGAAATCAACCGTGACTACTTATTGAAAGGACTGATGCTGAAGTTCCAATACTTTGGCCACCTGATGCAAAGAGCCGACACATTAGAAAAGACCCCGATGTTGGGAAAGAATGAAGGCAGGAGAAGGGGACAACAGAGAAAAAGATGGTTGGATGACATCACTGACTCTATGGACATGAGTTTGAGCAAGCTCCAGGAGTTGGTGAAGGACGTGGAAGCCTGACATGCTGCAGTCCATGGGGTCACAAAAGATATGGCTAAGCAGCTGAACAACAAGCTATACTTATTTAACATAAATCCATGGATTTTGGTGTTATTATCAACTATGGATACCAAAGGTGACATAAATGAGCATAAGAATTATATAGCAAGGTGTATGTGCTTATTGAAATTTCATTTTGAAATAATTTATGCAGTCACCAGTATTCTATGCAATACTGATTCTTATTACAAATCAAAAGTTTTGAGTGAATTAGGAAAGAAAAAAAGAAAGCTATATATTTAAATATACCACATATATCAATGTTACAGCCAGTACTGTGTTGGAAAAGAAAAACCCAGACAAGCTATGCATGCTATTAAGACAAAGAAGAAATAGAGGGCTATATTTCAGACATGATGATGTGCAAAAAGACTGGCTTTAACCTAGTGATTATTGTGTCCCACCTTTTAGTGGGAGACATGACTTTATTCTCTGGGCAAACCTTAAATAAATTTGCTTTATGTAGAACCTAGAACAGAGCTTTATACCTGAAACAACTGAAGCATCTGTTTTTTATGTTTTTATTTTATGTTAGAATATAGCAGAGGACCATGAGAAATGTGGTTTCCATCCCTGGGTCAAGAAGACCGCCTGGAGGAGGAAACAGCAACCCACTCCAATATTCTTGCCTGGAAAATTCCATGGATAGAGTGGTCTGGTGGGCTATAGTCCATGGGGTTGCAAAAAGTCAGATACAACTGAGCAACTGAGCACATAGTTTCAGGTGTACAGCAAAGTGATCAGTTACACATATACATGTATCCATTCTTTTTCAAATTCTTTTCCCATTCAGTTTATTACAGAATATTGAACAGAGTTCCCTCTGCTATACATTAAGCCCTTGTTGGTTACCCATTTTAAATATAACAGTGTATACACATCAATACAAAACTGCCAATCTATCCTTCCCCACTACCCTTCTGCCCTGGTAACCATAAGTTTGTTCTGTGAGTCTGTGAGGAAAACATAGACAGAACACTATTTGACATAAATTGCAGCAATAGTTTTTTGATCTGTCTCCTAGAGTAATGGGAATAAAAACAAAAATAAACAAATGGGATCTAATTAATTCAAAAGCTTTTGCACAGCAAAGGAAACCATAGACAAATGAAAAGACAGCCACAGAAGGGGAGAAAATACTAGTGAATTTTAGTATTCTTCATCTCGATGGCTATTTCCATAGACGTTGACAGTGAAAAATGATAGAAAAACAAACAAAAAATGTATCTAAGTATGATTCATCATTTTTAAAACCAGAGGGATTTCAAGATGATTTCCCGGACTAATATAAACACATCAGAATGTTCTCTGAGTGTTTGGTAGGTGCTGAATTACCCCTTCTGCCCATCCACAGTTTAAATGGCTTTCATCCTGCACCCCTCGTTAACTGAAGTTTTATATGTCATGGCAGGAGAAGATTAAAGATGGCTTCAGCCTTTTCACTGTTTCTACTGTAGAGAAGTGGACTTTAATTACTCTCCACTTGAGTTTGGGCTAGTCTTAGGGACTTATTTGTCCAACAGAATAAAATAGAAGTAACTTTCGGGTATTGAGTTTTAAGCCACCTTTTTCATTCTCCTCTTTCACCTTCACCCAGAGGCTCTTCAGTTCCACTTTGCTTTCTGCCATAAGAGTGGTGTCATCTGCATAGCAGAAGTTATTGCTATTTCTCCTGGTAATCTTGATTCCACCTTGTGCTTTATCCAGCCCAGCATTTCTTATAATATACTCTGCGTCTAAGTTAAATAAGCAGGGTGACAATATACAGCCTTGATGTAGTCCTTTTCCAGTTTGGAACCACTGGGAAGTTGCTCTGTTGTTCCATGTCCAGCTCTAACTGTTGCTTCTTGACCTGCATACAGATTTCTCAGGAGGCAGGTCAGGTGGTCTGGCATTCCCATCTCTTGAAGAATTTTCCATAGTTTGTGGTGATCCACACAGCCAAAGGCTTTGGTGTAGTCAATAAAGCAGAAGTAGATGTTTTTCTGAAATTCTCTTGCTTTTTCGATGATCCAGCAGATGTTGGCAATTTGATCTCTGGTTCCTCTGTCTTTTCTCAATTCAGCTTGAACATCTATCTGGAAGTTCACAGTTCATGTACTGTTGCAGCCTCGCTTAGAGAATTTTGAGCATTACTTTGCTAGCATGTGAGATGGGTGCAGTTGTGTGGTAGTCTGAACATTCTTTTGCATTGCTTTTCTTTAGGATTGAAATGAAAACTGACTTTTTCCAGTCCTGCGGCCACTGCTGAGTTTTTCACATTTGCTGGCATACTGCATGTAGCACTTTAACAGTATCATCTTTTAGGATTTGAAATAGCTCAGCTGCAATTCCATCACCTCCACCAGCTTTGTTTGCAGTGATTCTTCCTAAGACCCTAATCTATTACCACTGTCAAAATCACTTGAAAACAAAAGAATCACCTAGATGGGCACTGCCCAACTGCTTGACCCACAGAATTATGGTGTGCGAAAAAAGTGTTTTGTTACACAAGAATAGAAACTAGAACAGAGACCTTCCTTCCTTCCCGTGGTAGGCTGAAAAATGGCCCCAAAGATGTTCATATCTTAATGTCATGAACCTGTAAATGTATTACCTAATGACTCAGACGCTAAAGAGTTTGCCTGCAACACAGAAGAACTGGGTTCGATCCCTGGAAAAGGGATCAGGAAGAGACCCTGGAGAAAGGAATGGATACCCATTCCAGTATTCTTGCTTGGGGAATTCCATGACTAGAGGAACTTTGTGGGTGATAGTCTATGGGGTCACAAAGAGTCAGACACGACTGAGTGACTAACACTTTCATTTTCAATATGGGAAAACTGATTTTGCAGATGTGACTCAATGAAAGATTTTGAAAGGGGATTATCCTGGGTTATCAGGTGTGTGTAATGCAACCACAGGATTCTTTAGAAGAAGCAGGCAGAAGAGTCAAAAGATAGACTGAAGCAGTAATTTGAGTGGAAGAAAGATGCTGCTGGCTTTAAAGATGGAAGAAGGGGCCCTGAGCCAAAGAATATGAACGATCTCTAGAAGCTCAAAAAGGCAAGTAGGTAGGTAATCCTCTGAGCCTCCAAAAGAAATACAGCCTTGCAGACAGATCCACTTTAGACTTCTGACCTCCAGGTCTATAAGATAATGCATTTATGTTTTAAGCCACCAAATTTATAATTATTTCCTACCACTACAATAGGATACTGATACACATCCTTGTTTTCTTATTTTTTACCTTAAATTTTTTTTTCTCTGTGGGTAGTATACTGTAGTGACTAAGTTAATAAACTCCGAAGACAAATGTCTGAGTTCAAATCCTAGTTTCCTCTGCTGTGTTCTACTCAACTTCTTTATGCCTCTGCTAAATCTGGTGTAAATGAGAACAATTGTAGTATTTATCTTAAACAGTTGTAAGTTAATATATGCTATGTGCTTCAAACAATGCCTGTACTAGACACATGTTAGCTATTATTATTAGTTTGTATCTTCATCTGTGCCAGATTTAATAATTAAAGAATAATTTATAATTAGAGATTAAAACTCTCTCTTTTGTTAGTTAGTAGCACTTCATGGAGAATACCATATGGCTTCATCATAGTGTATTTTCTTTTGCAATTGTTTGCTTCAGGTTTTTCTGTATTAATATGTGTTGATTTTAGAAAAAAATTTGAAAAGCTTTTCAACATGTAAAGAGAAAGGAAGAAGCGTTGATAATCCTAGCACTCTTCTAAAATCCACTACTGGTGATATTCTGACATGCAGTTTGCTCTCAGTATCCATGGCCCACTGTACTGTACAATTTTATATAAGGGACCTGAACATCTGAACTTTGGTATCAGTGGGGAGTTTGTAGGTAGGTGGCAGGGTATGGGGGAGGGTGTGGAACTAAACCCCTACAGACATCAAGGGATGGATGTATTTCTTTCTAGATTACTCTATATTTAAAGAGGGTAATATTGTATATATAGCTTCACATTCTGTTGTTTTTTTTTTTTTTTTTTACTTAAGTTTATATCATAAACTTTTCCCAAGAAACACCATAATATAGCAATAACTATTGCTGGATATTCAGCATACAAAAGTTTTGTTATCTTAAGAAACAATGAAATGAATAGTTTTGTGCACAAATCTTTTTTTTTTAAACTAGGAAAAATATGCATAGCATAAATTTACCATTGTAACCATTTTAAAGCATGCAGTTCAGTATATTCACAATGTTGCACAACCATTGGTACTAGTTAGTTCCAGAGCTGGGCACAGATCTTTGTCTGAATATACGATTGTTTCTTCACAATGGATTCATAGAGAGTAAAGCCTTACATTAACGGAAAAATATTTTAAAGGACATCCAGATAGTCTGTAGTTATTAGCTTTCTAGTGTACAAGAATGTCAGTCTTACTGTATCCTCATTTGCACTGAGTATCATTCAAAACATCTTTGCTAAAAAAAAAAAAAAAACGTTGCTAATTTGATGATTACAAAATAAGATTTCATTCTTATTTTATTTATATTGTTTCATTATTATGAGAACAAACATTTTCTCATATGTTAATTAACTATTAATGCTTTATCTTGCAAAGTATCTGTTTTTAAATCCATTTAGCTGTTAGGATATTTGCATTTTTATTTTGTGATGAAATGAGTTCAGATTTAATTCAGTACAATTGACTACATTTCTGTTTGGTTTTCATGCTTCTTTGCTAGGTAACATGGAAGATAGAGATTTCTCAATCTGAAAACAAACAAGCCACGGGCAATTTTGGTTGTAGGGAGAAGCTAAGGTTGGAGAAAGGAGAAGTAAAGAGAAAAAGAGAACACAAGTTTTCACACTCAATTTTGCAGGAACCTAGGAAACTGTGGAAGTGCTCCAGGGGCTGCCATGGGCCAGAAGGAGATGAAGCTACAATTTTGACCCTCTGTCCCCCTGTCTTGCTTCAACTAGAGGGTCCCACTCTTCTCTGCCTTATATCTTGGTTTCTCTGTGGGATTTCATGGGAGGAAAGGATCACTTGGCTAATAACTTTTTAAATATTCATTCTTATTTATTTGTTAGCACAGAGTCTTAGCCACCAGACTACCAGCTGTTGTTGTTACTGAGTTGCTAAGTTTTGTTTGACTCTTTGAAACCCCATGGACTGCAACACGCCAGGCCTCCCTGCCCTCCACTATCTCCCTGAGTTTGTTCAAGTTCATGTCCATTAAGCAGATGATGCTATCTAACTATCTCATCCTCTCATCTTAACCACCAGTTAAACCCTGGCTAATAAATATTTGAAAATAACAAATGTGGGCTAGTTTTTTTTTTTTTTTTTTTTTTTTTTTTTTCCCATTTGTCTATATAAGTATCATCTGGGAAGCTTGCTAAAAATGCAGATTCCTAGAATCTTATCCAGAAGACTCTTCAGGCAGAGCCAGCGAATCCACATTGCATCTGCTGCCAGGTTTTCTCCTAGATACACACTTAGGGAAACACTGCTCTGTCCTGTTTCCCACTGTGTGGAGTTTACAAGATGATTCTAAATGGTATCCAGGATGATCTTGATTAAAATAGATGTGATATTAAATAGAATGGAATCACATAAGATGAGAACTTCTCCTTTGCATTCTTGTTCAAGCCTTCTGAATGGACCAAGGGAAAGTTTTACTTTTGGTACTAGGGTGTCTTTAGCACCTTTCCAACATATATTAACCCCTCTTTTAACGAACAGGCCTTGAGTTCAGTACTTTTAGCACGTAACAGAATCTAATTAAATTATGATGATACTATTTTGATTTTATTAGGTTTATTTGTATGGTTCCCTTTTAATTAGGAAAAAATATATCAACATTTAAATGGTGGTATGATTGTAGATGGGACTTCCCAGGTGGCTCAGTGGTAAAAAGTCCACCTGCCAATGCAGGAGATGTGGGTTCGATCCCTGGGTCAGCAAGTCCCCTGGAGGAGGAACTGGCAACCCACCAGTGCTCTTGCCTGAAGAATCCCACGGACAGAGGAGCCTAGCAGGCTACAGTCCATGGGTCACATAGAGTCAGATGGGATGGAGAAATCAAGCACGCATGCGTAATCGTAAAATACTGGAAATGATAGTAGAAAAGTTACAGGTAAAAACAGTAAAGGCTGAAGTCAACTGAATCAATTCGATGAATCACTGCTATGGAACATGAGCTTCTGTCCAGAAAGAGCAGATTGTAATCCCAAGTTAGGGGTGATGGAGGAGGCTAAGAAGCTTTGGGAACTACTATGCTCTTTTTTCTCTTTTTTTCAAGCAAGGCTTTATTATGGTCCTGCTTCAGCAGAGGGGAGCAACAAACAGGTTCCCTTGACTGCTCCCTGAGGCGGAGTGCAAGCTGCTTCCTTAAATGGGGTGAGGGTAGAGGTGTGTCCAGGCGTCACTGCAGGGGTGGTTTAGGTGGTTTGCCCACCTCTTAAGTGCAGGGGGGCATGCACAGTACCATACTTTCACTTCAGGCTCTTCAGAAGGGGCTCTGGGGTTGTTAGTACTAGGCTCTTGGTTGAGGGATAGAGGGGGAAATGACTTCACGATTCACCCCGTGGCTGCCACTGTCAGGCACCCCAACAGGGGTGATGCCCTTTGCTGTTTATTCTTGCAGACGATTCAGGGTAAAACAGAACAACTCATGTCTATCTTGCCTGACACATACGTGATCCTTTGCAGGACTAAAGAGAACTAGGAATTGCCAGCTGGCAACCCAGTATTTGGCAGAAGGTTAAAGATGCTGCCTTGAGTAGTTACAGACAATTTCCCTCAGTCTCTTCTCTAATGCTTTGGAATGAAAAAAAACATCGCTGACTCACCATGCCGTGTAAGGCATGAGGAGGATTCTGAGAGGGTTTTGTAATGCGTTTCCTTTTAAAGCATGATAGAGATTGAGCTATTATCCTTTAAGAATGTTTCAGTTAAAAAAAAAAAAACAAAACCTCATTCAAATGTTTTGGATTTGAAAAAGCTGATTTTAAACCAATAGACATGGTGTTTCTCTGACTGAGAATTTAATATCCTTATAAGAGATGTTACGCCATGAGCAGCTCCCTTGTAAAATGATCATTTATCTTACTAGCTGTAGTCTGCCCTATTGTCTCATTTACTGAACAGATGTTGGGCTTTAAAATGTTGAATACTTTTCTTTAGTAAAATCATTGTAAATGAAGGCTATCTGCTACCACATCTAATAATGGAAATAGTCTGCGATTCTTAAGGAATTATATGTCTAGGTAAGAACTGTAAGGGAAAATAACTATTCAGTTCAGTTCAGCCGCTCAGTTGTGTCCGACTCTTTGTGATCCCATGAACCTCAGAATGTCAGCTTTCCCTGTCCATCACCAACTCCCAGAGTTTACCCAAACTCATGTCCACTGAGTCAGTGATGCCATCCAACCATCTCATCCTCTGTCGTCCCTTTCTTGTCCTCAATCTTTCAGTCCTATAATAATTGTACCCATTGTAGCTAGGGCTTGAAGTAAAGCAACAGAAATATATCTTCCTTGCAAACTCAGTCTCGGTGTCTCTTCCTTTGTAGATAGTTCTCTTGGAATTTGGACACCTTCTGGAACCCTGGGGATATTGGAGACCTTGTATTAAGCATTGTTTTTGCAAAGAAAATTATTTCATTGTTTGAGTTTTCCTAAACTCCATTCTCACTTTTAATCCTTGAGAGTAATGTGTCCAGAAGACGATGACAGCTTCTGTTTTCCTCCCTAACTTTCCCTCCAGTGTTCCCTGGGTGCTGTACCCATTAATCAGCAGTGATGATTCTCCATCCTGCTTTGTGGGAGCTTGGTACCCAAGGACATGTGAGGGAACAATCTCAGTCTCCAAAGATCTCATCTTCAGGATATAGGGTGGTAGAAGTAGAGAGAATCTTTTTATTTACTCAGCTGTTGTTTAGTCTCTCAGTCTTGTCCAATTCTTTGAGGCCCCTTAGAGTGCAGCACACCAGGCTTTCCTATCCTTCACTGTCTCCTGGAGTTCACTTTCACTTTTCACTTTCCTGCATTGGAGAAGGAAATGGCAACCCACTCCAGTGTTCTTGCCTGGAGAATCCTAGGGACGGAGGAGCCTGGCGGGCTGCTGTCTATGGGGTCGCACAGAGTTGGACACGACTGAAGCGACTTAGCAGCAGCAGCAGCAGCAGCAGCAGCATGTCCATTGACTGTGATCATCAAAAGCAATTATCATGTAACTTTCTGCTGTGGCGCTGTGCTGGCAACAGCGATGGAGGGTCTTTCTAATGAAGGAGTGTCTCTGCTGTGTTCACATTGCTGTCCACATGGTGGAAAACCCATCTTCATGTCATGGCAGAAATGCAAACATTTCCCCTTAAGCCAAATTTGTAGGTGGAATAAAAGTGGTAGCCTTAAACGTTATTGGCTTCTTTGGTCTTCCATCCGAGGGGCTTGAAAACTTTCAGAAATAGGGATCCAATGGCATTTGATAATGGTGAGTGGAAGCAAGAAACTGGTTGCATCTGGGGTTGTGGCATCAGAATTATTACAAAATCCTTCCAGCTGCTGTTCCAGAGACATCACCTCAAACCCCCCTCTGTGGTTCTCCTATTTCAGTTTCACTCCTAACGGTGACTCTGGGTCGATGAATGGAAACTGATGGATCCATTAGGCATTTTTCCCTGAACTTGTCAAAGTACGATTTCTTTATCCTCAAGGGTATGAACACAGCTTTGGTTCTTCTTCCTACACTCACTCCTTTGCTGCCCCTACTCCTCCCATTAGGACATAGAAGATTACTCAGCAGGTGAAAGCATTGCACACTGTTTGGTTTTTAACAGGAGAAAGCTTCCTGTCAAAGATAAATCCTGCTTTGAGTGTAGGTGGTTGTAAGTCTGAAGTGAAATGTCAGTCTGGCATTTCAGCACTTTCAGCAGGATTCCCCCAGGGCCAAATAAATCATACAACAAGGCTATAAGACACTGGGTTTGGCTTGAAATATGATCTCAGCGGAGCATTCTGTTTTACCACGCTGGAGACCAAGTTCATTCTGAAGCAGCCAGTCAAGATGAAGGTTTGATTGGGCAGATTAAAGATTAAGAGAGTTGGAAGTCATTAGGAAGAAGAGCCCAGTCCCTAGCCAGTCTTTGCCTAGAAGCAAGATAAAACAGCACTGGTTCTCTCCTCTCCATAACCTAGACCATCAACAAACAACTAGTCTATGAGAAATCCAGTTTGTGTAAATGGTGGTCATGGGCCTGGTATGCCTGCATCGTGTGCCAGAATGCCTGCTATCTCCATGGCTCAAGAATCCCTACTGTGCCTGATCAGTCAATTCCAGCCTTCCTTCGGTAATGTCTGACAGTGTGTAATCTTCGTGGTCCCTGGAGAGCAGGGCGCATCGTGGAGGGAACAATCTACTCAGACTGTCACTTTAAAGAAGAGATGCTTTTGCAAAAGAAGAGCTGTGAAAAACCACGGGCTGTGATCGATTGGCTGGGTTTGGACTCAGACCCTGGGATGTGGGCACCTGGCCACTTTTCACTTATCCTCCAGCTTTGATCAACTCTTTCCTGTGATTGTGCAACCAGGAAAAGCAATTCTCTTGGTTGATGCTTGGGGAAAATGGCTGCCTTTTAGAACTTGACTCTGTTTTTCTCTTTGTTACTTGTCTGATCTTTCCTCTTGGGCCACATTTTGCTCCATTCTTCTGAGCTCCTTATGTCTTTGATTCCCTTTGGAGTTAAGAAAACCATCAGTCCTTCCAAATCTGCTCCTTCTACTCTATCAACTGACAATACATTAAGTTTAAAGGAAAGTCTTAGGCAACCTTTCGGGGTTTTCATATGGAACAGCATTTTGATCAGTGTGTCAAATGTAATTTTGGAAAACCCTACAAACTCCACCAGTTTCAAAGCAAAGGGGGTAAAAATGTTTTACATTCTATTCCTAGGGTTTCTTAAAAATTTAATATGAAAAACACTTTTACTTGCTGGCCAGCCAAAAACTCCAGCTGATTTTAGCTGCTGTTGTTTGATGTGTACAAAAACCAACAAACAAAAAGACTTTTTTCCAAAGAATTTTGTTGTCGGTAATGCTATGCAGCCTGGCATAACACACTTGACAGTATCAAAAGAGATGATATCATATCAATGTAACCGGGAGCAGAACGCAGTTCCGTTTCATGATTTGGCCAGAAAAAGCAAATTATATTGAGTGACCTAAGGCAACCTGACTTCATTAGACCCCTGGTCCTTATACACATTACGATTTTGCTCCAGTTAAGAGATTATAAGATGAAGATTACCAGGGCTTTCAGAAAGGAGACTCTATCATTTTCAATGACATCTGATTTATGAACTGTTTAAACTATTTCCCAAAGTCTGCCTTCTTAGCCTCTAGCCTGGCTGATAAACACTGCACAAAAATTCTGCTGGTTTGCAAAATCTGACTCTTTCGCGTCTGATGTCCGCTTTTGGACCCCAGGAGGAAGGAACATTGAAGTCTCCGAAGAGCTGCCAGCGACAAATGTCTACTGCATTTCCTGATGGGGAACAAAAATAGAGAGACCAGAAAGAGAAAACACACATTCTGTAGAATCCTCATTCCTTCAGCTCCTTTGGAGCCAAATGCTGACTTCTCAGAATTTTAGACCCCCACCCCCACCCCCTCAACCATTCTCCCTCTCATGTTGTGGTCTGTTCTCCAGAAATAGATCTTTCTTTGGTTTCAGGCTAGAAGACATTGTCAAAAACAAACTGTGCAAACTCCCAGGCTCACAACTTTCTCACAGCCAGGAAGGGAGTGGAGCAGAGGGTCTGGCTTACCCTCCCCCTCAACATCCCCAACCCCACAACCTTCTTTTCAAAAGCAAATTCTTTTAGAAGTATATAGAGAACATAACTCAGCAGTATCTTTCAAAATAATAATGACGCCAAACTTTGCAGAGTGAGGAAACTGCTCCATTGTTCCAAAGACCCAGAGTGATGTAGGTAAACATCTCATAATAAAGAAATAAGTACAAAGACTGTTTTCAAAGAACTGGTCCATCTGTCTGTCTAGACTTAAGAAAGGCATAAATGTGATTTTCAATGGACCAAGTGTTTTTCCAGTGCAACCTTAACTGCCCCCAAACTGAAAAAAACCCCAGTTTTAGAATGGATTTGGCTACTTAGGCTGTTTCTTTTCCCATTCATCTTGTGTAAAAATTGATTAACATCATATTAGCAAGGGGTTTAAATGGTTTTTTTTTTGTTGTTTATTTGTTTGTGTATTTTGTTTTTTACAAGGGCAGGTTCTTCTACATGAGTCAGTCAAGGAGACAATCTCTCAGGCTCTGCTGATAAAGGACTTTGGTTTCTGTTTCTAATATTTTTAATTATCTTTTTCATTTTAAGGCTCATTTTATTTCAACTGTATTTATATATGCCTTCATATTGTGTATCATTTTGATAAGTGCTGCACTATAAGCATATTCCTAGAGACCAGGTTTTTTTTTAAATAAAGGAAGAGACCGCAAAACCTCTCTCCCATATTACGATATAGTCTATATCCCTCTCGTAGTTCTCACGTCTGGAAAGAATATATTAATATCTGAGTTTAGGCAAAGTGCTAGCCTTGAAGTCAGAAAATAATTGCACTCAAAAGTTACCATCTATTTGATGAAACTTGCTTGGGAACGTATTGGATCATTTAGAATTATGTGAAATAGAATATTGTTCAGGGTTTTCAATTATTAGCAGGGATGCAGAGCAATTCTACGATTCCCATTATCATGTCTCACCCAGAAGAATTGGATGTGAGTTGGTGTGAGTATCTGGTATGAAGGGCATGTTTGCTTCCCTCAGACCTAACCTCCGGGTCTTAGGGGACATTTTGTAGGGTCCTGTTGTCCCCTGTGCAGGGCTCCAAAGGGTCATTTGCAGTTTTAGGGTGTTGGCTCAAAAGGGACACAGCTTATTATTCCACAGAGAATATGAGAGCATCTGGGAATGATGAGGGTGTTTATGAGTAACAGGCCTGGTAGACACATGAGATCAGCCTTCTTCCCACTCGTCAACCACTGCTGAGGAGCTGGGGGTGGGTGGACAGAGGTGAGGTGGTGTGGTGTGGCAGCTGCAACCCAGAGTGGGAAGAGTCAGCCCGGCCATAGTTAAACCCGACTTGCCATCTATGTGTGAGATGATTCCGGTGTTTGGTATCCAAGATCACTTAGTCTGGGCCAAATTTGCCTTCTTAATTATAAGAGGAAAATGCTTTGGAAACATATTGAAGAAAGACTCCAAAGTTTCCTTGGGCATCAAGTAATATGTTAAACAGCCAACATATTGATGAACTTTAAAAATATATGAATCGGAACCATATGAAATTAATTTTGCTAGATCAATCTAAGAACTTGAAATACCAAGGAGCAAACTCTTGGATGTTCTGGCATTTGCTCTTCTGTGATGTCTTTCCAGTTCAGAACAAGACAGGTTTTATATGTATTCTGGGATCAGTGATGAAAATACTGAGTTTTAATATTTTTTGAAAAGGCTAGTGGATAAACTACTTCTTTTGACTGTCCAGGATAGTGCATCATTTATAAGAAGAAGCAGGGAGACTTGAATTCAGCTATGACCTCTGTCAGTAATTTAGGGTGATGACCTTGAACTTCACTGCCCATCTGGGAATTCATGGAATTCTCCAGGCTAGAATACTGGAGTGGGTTGCCATTCCCTTCTCCAGGGCATCTTCCTGACCCAGGGACTGAACCTGGGTCTTCTGCACTGCAGCCAGATTCTTTACCATCTGAGCCACCAGGGAAGGGGAGTGGGCTCTAATAATAATGTTGACTCTGAATGTCATGTACAGAGTGAGAGCAGGAGCAGTGGAAGATGCGTGTGTGTGAGTGTGTGTATGTGTGTGTGTATGCACACATGCTACTGCTAAGTCACTTCAGTTGTGTCCGACTCTGTGTGACCCATAGGCCGCAGCCAACCAGGCTCCCCCATCCCTGGGATTCTCCAGGCAAGAACACTGGAGTGGGTTGCCATTTCCTTCTCCAATGCATGAAAGTGAAAGGTGAAAGTGAAGTCACTCAGTCACGTCCGACTCTTAGTGACCCCATGGACTGCAGCCCACCAGGCTCCTCCATCCATGGGGTTTTCCAGGCAAGAGTACTGGAGTGGGGTGCCATTGCCTTCTCCACATGGGTCTGTGCTAAAGCACCTTTCAGAGCTGATGATGGTCTTGAACATAGGACCTGTGGCAAGTCTCATTTCTGTCTCTTCAGCAGAAACCTCCTGTTGCCAAACCTGGGAGGGAGGTAGCCCAGGCTTCTGCTAGGATACAGGTAAGTGTTCTTTTCATCCATCATGGTCAATCTTTTGCCAGGAAAGCTGTTCTCTCAGATACATGAGATCATTATCCTGTGA
Source organism: Neotragus moschatus (assembly GCA_006410615.1). NCBI lineage: Eukaryota > Metazoa > Chordata > Mammalia > Artiodactyla > Bovidae > Neotragus > Neotragus moschatus. The sequence continues at coordinate 268,836 of SJYA01000227.1, forward strand.
TGAGGTGTCTCCATTAAGAGGTGAAAAGTGGTACTGAGGTGATCTGTGAAAGAATGGCTCAAGATAGGGATGACAAACCCCATGGCAATCTTATGCAACAATGTCGATTAAACTGAAGTAGCTGCCAGGGAGCTGTGGAGACAGGTTCTGCAGTGAACACAGGCTGGCTCCAGAGAGAAGTTTCATCACCGTCTTTAAATGCCTGTCACAGGCAAGTGATGACCACGTGCCAAGATGTGTTATTGCCACAGTGGAACATAACAGAGATAACAAAATCAGATGGATCTGCCTTCAGATCGACCCTGGGAAGGTTGTGTGGCTTTGAGCAAATGACGATCCTCGCTGAGTTCAGCAATCTTCTCTAGAAATGAGGACACCTTCCTCGTGGAGTACATGTGACATGATCAAGATGATGAATGCTTTCTTTTATCCTTATCATTGTGACTGGTGTCACTTAGACAATGAGTGCCAAGTGAGAAAGAACCCTTTAGATAAAAGATGGTGTCTGGTTTGCATTATTCATTGTTCACTAGTGGTAGTAGACTTTATTAAGAAAGCCAAGTCTTGAAGAGGTTCAGTTCAGATCAGCATAATAAAGTGAAGAACATCATTTTCATAAAACAAGGTCAAAGTCATGTTAACAGGAAGGAGCTGGATTTCTCAGATGGAGTTAGTGGTATAATCATCAGTAGGAAATGACATGTCATGGTGATGAAACATGGATGGTTTTAGACAAGGTGGGAGAAAGCCAGTCCCTCCCAGGGTGTTCCCATTGTTGTCTCTCCCATTCCACAGCCCCAGAGCTCACCCTTCTGCTGAGCCTGGATCTTATTTCTCTCTGCAGTGGAGTGGACATGAAAGCCATTTCCTTTCACGCTGAGCCTCAGGAATTTTAATACACATGAAAAGAACCAGCCACTGGGCATCCAGGAGAAAGAAGGTGGAGTCAGGAGTGACAAGTGTGGTAGAGCTCTAAAAGTGAAGAAGACCTGGAGAGACAAAAGGGAGTGGAGGGTACTGCAGCAGGGCCACGTGTGCACTCTCAGAGGACTCGCTTCCTGAGACATGCAGCACTCAAGTCATATCTCCCTGTCTCTTGATGGCTTAGGGACATTCTCCTGAATGTTTGAAACTTCACCAGGGTCCCGCGCATCATCTGTTCAGAAAGGGTGAGGAGGTGAACATCAAAGATGGTGATGGGGAAAACTGTTTTCTGGCCAGCCATCTAATACACTTGGAAAAACACCATCAGTGGGAACCATAAAGCAACATAGAACCTCATTTTGTGTTCACTGTTCACTTACCCTGCTGGAGAAAAAGTGTAAACCAGCTCATACCCTGCACTCCGTGAAGTCTAGAAGAACAGATTCGGTGGGATAGAGATTTGCGTGGGTTACATTATCATCATCTCCAGCCCCAGGTGACTTTCCAGTGGCCAAAGGGACACTGAGTTGGATATCTCTTCTCTGGAGTTCCCTTGATCTGTAAATTAAATTCATTAGTCTTGGAAACATCTGAATTTCCTATCACCAACACTACTGTTACTCTCAGATTTGGACTTCCCCTTAGGCACAGAGGGAAAGCAAGGGCTTTATTGGTTTTCCAGCAGAGAAGTAGGTTCTGCTATGGACATCACAATCCTTAATAAGATAGTTCTCTACATACTCCAGACAATGACTCTGGGACTTCAAAGTCAACTATTTAACCTCCCCTGTTTGTTAACCCCATCCCATCTCTCTCTCTCTCTCTCTCTCTCTCTCTCTCTCTCTAGCTATCAATAAAATCCTAAAAAGGAAACAGGTTTGAGGGTGAGTGAAGAATGGGGAAGGAACAGGCAGGAAGGGGGAAATCTGGAAACCTGGCTTATTGTAAAAGCTGTCTAGGACGANTCTCTCTCTCTCTCTCTCTCTCTCTCTCTCTCTCTAGCTATCAATAAAATCCTAAAAAGGAAACAGGTTTGAGGGTGAGTGAAGAATGGGGAAGGAACAGGCAGGAAGGGGGAAATCTGGAAACCTGGCTTATTGTAAAAGCTGTCTAGGACGATGGAGAAATCATAATGTCCAGTCCTGTGGAAAGAGATGAACAGATACCTTACTGGGGCAGAGAAGTTGGGTGAGGATTCCTAGTTGGTGACCCACGGTGATTCCCCCAAGAGTGTAACATCCATTTCTTAGAACTGTATAGGACACCCTTCATCAAAATCGAGAACTCTGACTCACCCCAATAATCATACACAGGGTTTAGCCAACCTTCTGAGTTTCTACTTTCTATTCCTGTCCTAACTGGCCAGTCTCTTTCACTGTTGTTGTTTGAAACAACTTTAAATATTAAATAAAGTTATACAACCAGCTGTACACTACACACTGAAATTTGAACATTTACAGAGAAAATCTTCGCTGTGATTTACTCCCAAATGTTTGTGGTTGACAAGTATTTCAATTAACATTTTTCCACTTGAAATGTTAAGGGGCGTCTCCGCCTCTTGGTCCTTCCTTCCTTTTATCTTCATCCCTCTCCTCCTATTTGTCTTTCTCCTTTGATCTGCATGATCATACAGTGTGGCATTAATCATTTTTCTCTTTGCAAATGCAATTTGAATAAGTCCTATGATAGCAATTGAGAGATCAGAGTTAAAAAAGCTTCCTAAAATCTTAAACCCTTCAGTTAATAAATCTCACAAGAACTGTAATTTATAGATGGGATTAGAACATTCCAACCTCTATTTGGACTCTGTTTTCCCAACTCCCAGGGGGTAATGAGATGATGAATGAGTTAATATTTGTTCAAGGTTTTGAAGGAAAGCAATATCTTAAACACTGATGTGTTTTGACCTCAAATTTCTTTCCTACCAACTTCACTTTAAGAAAAAGGAAGAAGACAATGGCAGCAACAATGTAAAGCATTTCTCTCTACTCCTCAAACCTGTAGAACTTCATGGAGAAAGATAGGAAGTGTCCATGGATGATAGCGCTTGTGCAATTCTTGCTGGACCTAGATGGAAGATGCAACCTACGTATATCTTCTCAGTAACCACTAACTCTTTCTGGGTGAATCCATGTCATCTTGACACCCAGAGCCATCCTCAAGTCCAGTTGTGTGACCCTTCACCAGAGCTTCTCCCTCCTAAGTTTATATCAGTGTCAAAAATTCTGCCTTCTGTTCTTCATAGCCCAGATTGATGACTCACCAGCCACTCTGCTAAAGTAATTTGATCCAGAGTGTTAATCACTGTTAACATCTCTGAAAAACTTTCCCAACAGTCATGGCTTTAAGAAAAACAGGTTCAAAAGCCAGGATAATAAAAGCATTGATAATGGTGCCATTCATCAAGTCCTGACCATGGATGAGGTTCTGTGCACAGTTCATATATTATTTAATTAATCCTCGAAGCAGACCTGTGAGTGTGCTTTGTGTGCTAAGTTGCTTTAGTCCTGTCCAACTCTTTGCTACCCTATGGGCTGTAGCTGATGAAGCTCCTCTGTCCATGGGATTCTCCAGGCAAGAATACTGGATTGCCATACCCTCTTCCAGGGCATCTTCTGCATCCAGGGATTGAACCCATGTCTCTTATGTCTCCTGGATTGGCAGGTGGGTTCTTTCCCACTAACACCACTGGAGAAGACTGATCTGTGTACTGTTGTGTCATCACTGAGTCGTGTCCAATCTTTGTGACCCCATGAGCTGCAGCACACCAGGTTTCTCTCTCTTTCATTATCTCCGAGTGTGCACAAACTCATGCCATTGTCAGTGATGCCATCCAGCCATCTCATTCTCTGACGCCCCCTTCTCCTTATGCCCCAAGTCTTTCCCAGCATTAGGGTCTTTTACAATGAGTCAGCTCTTTGCATCAGGTGGCCAAAGTATTGGAGCTTCAGCTTCATCATTGGTCCTTCCAATGAATATTCAGGATTGATTTCCTTTAGGATTGACTGGTTTGATCTCCTCACAGTCCAGGGGACTCTCAAGAGTCTTCTCCAGCACAACAGTTCAAAAGCCTCAATTCTTTAGTGCTCAGCCTTTATGGTTCAAATCTCACAGCCATACATGACTACTGGGAAAACCATAGCTTTGACTAGACAGACCTTTGTTGGCAAAGTGAAGTCTCTGCTTTTCAGTACACTGTCTAGGTTTGTCATAGCTAGTCTTCTAAGGAGAAAACATCTTTTAATTTCATGGCTGCAGTTACGCGTCTGCATTGATTTTGGAGCCCTCCAAAGAGAAATCTGACACTGTTTCCACATTTCCTGCATCTATTTGCCATGAAGTGAAAGGACTGGATGCCATGATCTTCATTTTCTGAGTTGAGTTTTAAGCCACCTTTTTCACTCTCCTCTTTCACCTTCATCAAGAGGCTCTTTAGTTCCTCTTTACTTTCTGCCATTAAAGTGGTGTCTCAACGTATTTGAGATTATTGATATTTCCCCCAGCAATCTTGATTCCAGTTTGTGATTTATCCAGCCTGGCATTTTGCATGATGTACTCTGCATATAGGTTAAATAAGTATGGTGACAATAAACAGCCTTGACGTACTCCTTTCCAAACTTGGAACCAGTCCATTGTTCTATGTCCAGTTCTAACTGTTGCTTTCAGATGTTCCAGCTGGTTTTAGAAAAGGCAGAGGAACCAGAGATCAAATTGCCAACACCCACTGGATCATG
>SJYA01000228.1:0-237454 GCA_006410615.1 Neotragus moschatus
ACTGAACTGAACTGAACTGAACTGAATATTCTATTTTGAAGAATGAAAATGTAGCCCATTTTTATTTACTTTTGCTGGTACAGTCTTTTGTGTTTTTTTTAAACAAAGAACATTATTTATTTGGCCGAGTTGGGTCTTGGTTGCATCATGCAGGATCTTCATTGTGTCGTGGTGGGATCTTTTTTTGCAACACACAGACTCTCTAGTTGTGGCATACTGGATCAGTAGTTGTGGCACTCAGACTTGGTTGCTCTGCAGCATGTGGGATCTTAGTTCTCCGACCAAAGATCAAATCTTCATCCTCTGCATTGCAAGGCAGATTCTTGACCACTGGGCCACAAGAGAAGTCCCTCTGATGTACTCTTTCACACCTAAGAACTTCCCAAAGCACCAACCCATCATTTTCTTAAAGGATTCTACTCTTCACTTAAAAAAAGAAAAAAATAGAATCTTCTGTAAAAGAAAAAGGATTATGAGAAATATGTGTGGCAGACACTGGAATTTATTATTGCCAGAGGAGAAGGGGATGACAGAGGATGAGATGGCTGGATGACATCACTGATTTGATGGACATAAGTTTGAGCAAGCTCTGAGAGTTGGTGATGGACAGAGAAGCCTGGTATGCTGCAGTTCATGAGGTCACATAGAGTCAGACACAACTGAGTGACTGAGCTGAAATGAGAAAAATACAGTTGAATCAGTTAGATCTGAATTTTGTAATCTCATGAAATGTTTGAAACATAAATATGTTGAACAATTATTCATTGTTTATTTGAGGTTCAAGTTTAACTGAGTGGCCCGTATTTTCATTTGCTAATTCCAGCAATACTAAAAAAGTATCAATATAAAATTTTGGCATGAGATAAGAAGGCCTTCCTTCTCAAACGAACAATGCCAAGAAACAGAGGGGAAAAGTAGAATAGGGAAGACTAGAGATCTTTTCAAGAAAATTGGAGATATCAAGATTTCATGTAAGGATGGGCATGGTAAAGGACAGAAAGGGCAAGGACTTAACAGAAACAGAAGAGATTAAGAAGAGGTGGCACAGAAGAATATCCAGAAGAGCNCAGAGGGGAAAAGTAGAATAGGGAAGACTAGAGATCTTTTCAAGAAAATTGGAGATATCAAGATTTCATGTAAGGATGGGCATGGTAAAGGACAGAAAGGGCAAGGACTTAACAGAAACAGAAGAGATTAAGAAGAGGTGGCACAGAAGAATAGCCAGAAGAGCTGTACAAAAAAAGTCTCAATGACCTGGATAACCATGATGGTGTGGTCATTCATCTAGAGCTGGACATCCTGGAGTGCAAAGTCAGGTGGGCCTTAGGAAGCATTACTACGGGCAAAGCTAGAGGAAGTAGTGGAATTCCAACCGAGCTATTTAAAATCCTAAAAGATGATGCTGTCAAAGGGCTGCACTCAATAAGTCAGCAAATTTGGAAAACTCAACAGTAACCACAAGACTGGATAAGGTCAGTTTTCATTCCAGTCCCAAAGGACAATGCCAAAGAATGTTCAGACTACATGCTAGCAAAGTGAAGTGAAGTCGCTCAGTCACGTCCGACTCTTTGCGACCCCGTGGACTGTAGCCTACCAAGTTCCTCTTTGCAACCCCGTGCACTGTAGCCTACCAAGTTCCTCTGCCCATGGGATTTTCCAGGCAAGAATACTGGAGTGGGTTGCCATTTCCTTCTCCAGGTGACCTTCCCGACCCAGGGATTGAACCCGGGTCTCCCACATTGTAGGCAGACGCTTTACCCTCTGAGCCACCAGGGAAGTCCACATGCTAGCAAGGGTATGCTCAGAATCCTTCAGTCTAGGTTCAAGCAGTATGTGAACCAAGAATTTTGAGATGTATAAGCTGGGTTTCGAAGAGGCAGAGGAACAAGAAACCAAATTGCCAACATTCATTGGATTATGGAGAAAGCAAGGGAGTTCCAAAACAACATCTGCTTCTGCTTCATTGACTATGCTAAAGCCTTTGACTATGGATCACAACAAACTGGGAAAAGAGATGGGAGTACCAAACCACCTTACCTGTCTCCTGAGAAACCTGTATGCTGGTCAAGAAGCAACAGTTAGAACCTTATATGGAACAACGGACTGGTTCAAAATTGGGAAGGAGTACAACAAGACTGTATATTGTCATTCTGCTTATTTAACATACATGCTGAGCACATCATGTGAAATTCTGGGCTGAATGAATCACAAGCTGGAATTATGACTGCCAGAAGAAATAACAACCTCAGATATACAGATGATACCACCCTAATGGCAGAAAGTGAAGAGGAACTAAAGAGCCTCTTGATGACAGTGAAAGAGGAGAGTAAAAAACTGGCTTAAAGCTTAACACTCACAAAACTAAGATCATGGCACCCAGTCCCATCACTTCCTGGCAAATAGAAGGGGAAAAAGTGGAAGCGACGACAGATTTTTCTTTTCTCTGGCTCCAAAATCACTGTGGGACAGTGACTGTAGCCACGAAATTAAAAGACATTTGCTCCTTGGAGGAACAGACATGACAAACCTAGACAGCATATTAAAAAGCAGAGACATCAATTTGCCAACAAAGATCTGTATAGTCAAAGTTATGGCTTTTCTAGTAGTCATGTACCACTGTGAGAGTTTGATCATAAAGATGACTGAGTGCTAAAGAATTGATGCTTTCAAATCATGGTGCTGGAAAAGATTCTTCTCTCTTTTTTTAGCATTTATAAGCAGTGTGATCTTTCTCTTAAATTTATTTATTTTTAACTGGAAGATAATTACTTTACAATGTTGTGTTGGTTTCTGCCATACAGCAATGTGAATCAGCCATAGGTATATATGTGTCCTCTCCCTCTTGGAATACAAGGATATCAAACCAGTCAATCCTAAAGAAAATCAACCCTGAATAGTCACTGGAAGGACTGTTGCTGAAGCTGAAACTCCAATCCTTTGGCCACCTGATGTAAAGAGGTGGCTCACTGGAAAAGACTCTGATGCTGGGAAAAATTGAAGGCAAAGGAGAAAGTGGCAGCAGGGGATAAGATGGTTAGAGAGGGTCACTGACTCAATGGACATGAATCTGAGCAAACTCTGTGAGTTACTGGAGTATAGAGGAACCTATACTCCATGAGATAGAAAATAGTTGGATACGACTTAGCAACAGAATGACAACATCAACAAATACACAGACTTATGGCAAAATAGAATTAAAAACTCAGCAGTCACAACTATATAAAAGTAATTAACACTTGATAAAACGGGTATTTCAAACAAGTGGAAAGTATACATGCTATGCTTAGTTGCTCAGTCATCTCTGACTTTTTGCGACCTCATGATTCTCCAGGCAAGAATACTGGAGTGGGTTGCCATGCCCTCCTTCAGGAGATCTTCCCAACCCAGGTTTCGAACTGGGGTCTCCAGCATTGCAGACAGATTCTTTACCAGCTGAGCTACCAGGGAAATTATCTATAACATGACAAATGTTACTGAATATATGCTTGTGCAGTGCTAAGTCGATTTAGTCCTAACTCTTTGTGACCCATGGACTGTGGCCCTCCAGGCTCTTTTGTCCATGGGATTTTCCAGGCAAGAATACTGGAGTGGGTTGCCATGCCATCCAGGGGATCTTCCCAACCCAGGGATTGAACCCACGTCTCTTTAATCTCCTGCATTGGCAGGAGAGTTCTTTACCACTAGTGCCACCTGGGAAGCCCGAATATATACTAACAAGTTAGGAAAAATAGTTAGATGTCTACTTCACACTAGCCAAAACAATTAGCTGCAAATGGAGAAAAAGTGCCAAATTTGGAAAACAACAACTAGAAGGACCAAAAGAAATGTGGTATACCTAGGGAAAATATCCATCAAGAAGAAGGGAAAGAAAAAACAACATTTTCAGATGACAGAAAAAGCAAGGAATTTTTGTTACCAGTAGATCTATTGTAAAAGAAATTCTAAAGACATTTTCTAAGCATTTTTTTCAGGTTGAAGGAATCATACAAATTATTATGATTGCAGTGTGGGTTATTGAAATATATATTTGTCTTAACATAGAATTATATATCAAATAGAGTGAATTTTAATGTATAAAGTTTATAAAAAGTAAATTTAGTGTTTTGTAAAAGCTGGATAAAACAAAAGGCAATATCTTCTTATTGTTTTAGGTTACTTGAAGAGAGATTTTTTTTTCCATCTTTTTCTACATCTGGCCAGTCATCAAAACATGAATCAAAACCAAATAAATTAAGCCTTGTTTATTTTGTTAACTACGGGTGACTTGCAGTAGGAGAGGTATATGCCAATCAACAAAATCCAGAGATAATTCTGAAGCACAATTTGAACTTCTCTTCACAGTCTCTGACGCTCAAAACCTTTTCCCAGAACAGTCAAAGAGGCTTGGCTGAGTTTCAGCATCATTGCCAGACCTCCCCAGGTGGAGCCATTAACAATCAGTGAAATGGACCCAAAAAGAGAGCATTGAAAGGAACACGAGTTTCAAAAATCTGCTAATTGCATCATCAATTTCTGAATGATTGAGAGCGGACTAGAAATGCCTTGGTAGCACTTTTCCTGTCTCACACCTGTCACACTGTAGCAGAAATCAGCCTGCAACAATGATATCATGATATTGTGTAACCCTGAGGCCAGGAGGAGGCTCTCTCTGATGAATTTTCAGCCATCGGTCTGCACAATCAGGAATGACTGTACCCAGAGCCTCTGGCCACCAATTCTACTTTAGACTTGTTCCCACGTGACACTGCTGATTATTTTTATCTCCTAACGTTATTGTTTAACTAGTTCACTAATGATTAAGACAATTTCAAAGACTGAGCAAGCCCCACTAACTAAAAGGCTATTGCACCCTAGTTAACATAGAAAGGGTGTCCACTGCCTGCAATTAGCTGATAATGCATTATAACTAATAGTACTTTGGGAAAGTGTCCTGTCAGCGGGAGCCCTGGGGTTGTTTTCCTAATGCTTGAAGATCATCGCCATCAGTGCTTTTCTGTTTCATTGGATTAAGTGGTTGGTGCTGTACTAACCCTGATTCTTTTTTTTTTTTTTTTTAGTAGACCACTTTTTAAAGTCTTCATTGAATTTGTTACAATATTGCTTCTGTTTTATGTTTCAGCTTTTTGGCTGTGAGGCATGTCCATATTGGAATGTGAGAGTCTTAATCAATGAACCACCAGAGAAGTCTTCCTACTCTGATTCTTCTAAATTCTGAAAGTAATTCGGGTGCTGATTTCACAAACTCACAGAATTTTCTTCATTAGCATTTTCTTGAACTGTGATGTGGAGTGCTGTGATGTGGATAACCACCTTCCTATTTACTCATCTCCAGTTCTGCCTTGCAAAAGCATATCTATCTCAGCAGGAGGGCATGGTCAAGCAAACTCCAGGGGAAGTCAGAACAATATTTCATCTACCCCATTAAGTTTTTCTCCATTTGCTATCTCCATCCCATGCTTACTTTCTTTAATTTTTATCTCCCAGTGTATAGGATATGCTGTTTCCATTATTCACCTAATAAGTATATTTTGTATATAGGGTGCTAAAAGTATATTTTGTATATAGGGAAACCAATCTTGGATGTCTTACACTAGGAGTGCCCAGCCTCTGGGCCACGGGCCGGCAACTGCTGGCAGATCCCAGAGCTTGCTCAAACTCATGTTCATCGAGTCAGTGATGCCATCCAACCATCTCATCTTCTGTCATCCCCTTCTCCTGCCTTCAATCTTGCCCAGCATCAGGGTCTTTTCCAATAAGTCAGTTCTTTGCATCAGATGGCCAAAATATTGGAGCTTCAGCTTTAGCATCAGTCCTTCCAGTGAGTATTCAGGACTAAGTTCTTTTAGGATTGATTGGTGTGATCTCCTAGCAGTCCAAGGGACTCTCAAAAGTCTTTTCCAACACCACAGTTCAAAACCATCAGTTCTTCGGTACTCAGCTTTCTTTATGGCCCAATTCTCACATCCATACATGACTACTGGAAAATCCATAGCTTTGACTAGACAGACCTTTGTTGGCAAAGTAATGTCTCTGCTTTTTGATATGCTGTATAGGTTTGTCATAGCTTTTCTTCCAAGGAGCAAGAGTCTTTTAATGGCTGCAGTCACCATCTGCAATGATTTTGAAGCCCCAAAATATAAAATCTCTCACTGATCTAAGGGAAGACAATCCAACATTGTTCTTAGTAAACATGGAATGTCAGCAAGCAATGTTATAACTTGAGGTATCTAGTAACTTTAGGCTCTGATATTGTTTCAGATTGGAACACTCCAACTATAGATATATTAGGATATTTATCAGGCCAGAATATGAGGCCTAGGGAGGTCATCTTGTTGCTATATGGTTACTATGTATATCTCTACACTGATATATTACAGCAATCGTAATAACAATAATGATGATGAGAATAATAAAAATAATAATTTGGTGAGCACTTTGTATGTTTGTTATAAACATTTTCTCATTTATATCTTACAATGCTCCTATAAAGTAAACACTTACAGATGAGAAGACCAAGATTCACAGAGATACACATGGACTTTCTGCACTTTTGCCCTTCCAGTTGCCCTGCCTGGGACACACACTTGCCAGTCACCTGGATCACTCCTGTTCACCTTTCAGGATGCAGTTCTAGTGTTCCTTATTCTAGAAAGCAGGCCCAACTCCCCTTCCTGGAGCCTCCTCTAAGCTAGACACCTTTCCTCTCTTTCCCCCAGTCCTCTGCATGACCTCTGCAAAGCACTCACTCCATCATATTAAAATGTTCTTAGATGTCTCTTCCACTAGTGCAGGCTGTGCCTTGCTATGAATATGTTGTTGTTTAGTTGCTCAGTCATGTCTGACTCTTTGAGACCCCATGGACTGCAGCATGCCAGGCTTCTCTGTCCTTCACCATCTCCCGGAGCTTGCTGAAACTCATGTCCATTGAGTCAGTGATGCCCTCCAACTATCTCATCTTCTGTCTTCCCTTTTTCCTCTTGCCTTCTGTCTTTCCCAGAATCAGGGTCTTTTCCAGTGAGTCGGCTCTTTGCATCAGGTGGCCAAAGTATTGTAGCTTCAGCTTCAGCATCAGTCTTTCCAATGAATATTTGGGGTTAATTTCCTTTAGAATTGACTGGTTTGATCTCCTTGCAGTTCAAGGGACTATCAAGAGTCTTCTCCAACACCACAGTTCGAAACCATCAGTTCTTTGATAGTCAGCCTTCTTTATGACCCAAATTTCACACCCGTACATAACAACTGGAAATACCATAGCTTTGACTAGACAGACATTTTTTGGCAAAGTAATGTCTCTGCTTTTTAATATACTGTCTAGGTTTAGCATAGCTTTTTTTCCAAGGAGCAAGAAACTTTTAATTTCATGGCTGCCTATCTCCTTTTTTTCCAGAAGTGCTTCATATTAGGCAGAAATGATTAGAATGAGTACTACTCAGTAGAATGAGTACAGTGCCTGGTACTGAGTAGGTACTCAAATACTTGGGGAATCACAGATTAAATAAAAGCTTTAAGTAGCATACAGGTGATTAGACTGAGGATCCTTTAAGATTCAGTTATGAGACACTACTGTTTTGAGATTCAGATCTGAGCCTGGTTGGCTTGAATAGATGATGCTGAAATTAACTGAAAAATAAAAGCAACAGCAAGATAAGGCAATAGTTTTTAATTCAAATGAGCAAAAAAAAAAAAAAATTACCCCTTCTAAGTTGGTAAATTCACCTAAAATTTGAGGACCTACTTTTTTTAAAAGGAAAAAAGCAGTATATTACAATGTTTTTTCTATACTATTTGTGTACTTAGTCACTCAGTTATGTCTGACTCTTTGCACTCCCGTGGACTGTAGCCCACCAGGATCTTCTGTCTATGGGGATTCCCCAGGCAAGAATTCTGGAGTGAGTTGCCATGCCCTCCTCCAGGGAATCTTCCCCATCCAGGGATCGAACCCAGGTCTCCCGCATTGCAGGCAGATTCTTTACCAATTGAGCCAAAAGGGAAGCCCTTTCTATATATTGTACTACTTCTAATTTTTAAATGTAAATCTTTATGCAATTGCTAGGAATTATAGTAGTTTGACCCAAGAAATAATCCAACTTGGGTCATATCTTCAAAGAATAAGCTGTTCAGTTACATAATTCAGATTATATATTGAAGGACATGAAAATGCTACACAGGAGGGGAGGATGAGCCCCTCTGTGTTACTGAATGGCCACTGCAGCAACAGCAGTGGGCCTGCAAGTCTCCATTCACAGTCTTAATTTACCTTAGACCTCTGCTGACTACCCCTGTTATCTTCACCAAGGTGCCTCATGGAGCGGTCATTCTTTTTTGCCATCTGAGGGCATTATGAATTGTAAATCAATTCAAAACTGATAAGCACACATCAGCTCTGTTCCAAAGCATACTTGTTTCCATTAGCCTAAAATTTGCTATAAACCTTTCACACTAGGAAACCCATGGTGAGAATCTCTCTCGGTCAACAGCATATTTAGTTCAGTTAAACCTCAAAAACCAGCTTAACAAAATGCAGTATGGTTTCCTTTGTTTCTAATATCTCTTCATTGCAGGAGTCCCTGGTCGAGGGCTGGTTTTGATTGCCAATGTCATAATCTAAATTTCATCACAAGTACTAACTGATTCAATAGTAACAAAGGAGAATGATCCCCAGTTCTCTCTGTAGAGCCGAGTTTAATCTGAGTGTTGTGGGAATATTAATTCCTTTGCAGAATTCAATGCAAGATAACGTGCTCATGTTCTTACGCAAATCTGTATTACGTTGGGTTTGCCAATAAGTGTCACTATAGTACAAAATCAAAGTTTAATGTGCCTGTGTTCACGTGCTTTCAAAATGCATTTCAGAGTCCACTTGTAGTACAGATAAGCTATGAAGTCTGCTATTCTGGAATTTATCCAGGGAACTCTCTGCAATCAAGAGGCTGTATGGTTATTGTAACTTGTGAAAATCACCCCTCCTTAGCTGTCCATTTCTGTTAGAAAGTTCTAAATGTTGGAAACGACTTCATTAAACTGAGCCAACAGTTGACTCCCTGAAATTTCTCCATATTTTAAGGTGGAAATATTTTCCAGGTAAAAGCTAAAGGAGCCCAATTTCAGCCTATAATGAAGAATAACTTTCTAACAATCAAAAGCTTTGGTGGACAGTGAGTTTTCTATTAACATGATCATTGCATGAATTGAGTGTACATGAATTATATGCATACACGCTCCTCCACTTATGGTGGGGTAACATTCCAATAAACCCATCATAAGCTGGAAACATCATAAGTTGAAAATACTTTATACATTTAACCAATTGAACTTCACAGCTTAGCCTAGCCTAACTTCAGTTCAGTTCAGTTCAGTTCAGTCGCTCAGTCGTGTCCGACTCTTTGCAACCCCATGAATTGCAGCACACCAGGCNTTTGAGTGAACTCTGGGAGTTGGTGATGGACAGGGAGGCCTGGCATGCTACAGTCCATGAGGTTGCAAAGAGTTGGACGTGACTGAGCAACTGAACTGAGCTGAGCTGAGCTGAGCTGAGCTGAAGTTCGTCCTCCAGGGGAGCGTGACAATGGGTCAGCTATGGGGTTTTTGTTTGATGTTTGGCATGAAGAAGGCTGTGAGGGTGTTCACAGAAGGTTGTCGAAGCAGGATGGGGCCGGGGAGAGAAGGGACTTCAGGGCAACAAGACAAACAAGACCTGCTGCTGCTGACTGGGCTCTTAGCTCTGAACTTCAGACGCTTTGCTGAGTGCTGGACAATGTGTTCACTCACTTTGTGTTACCGGTATCTCGAGCAAACCTATGTCAATGCACTACTTTTTTTTTTATCTTTTTACTTTTTTTTGGCCTAATATATACTTTTTAATTTCTATTGAAGTGTACTTGATTTACAATATTGTGTCAGTTTCAAGTGTGATTGCAAAAGTGATTTGGTTATGCATATTTTAAGATTACATTTCATTATAGATTATTATAAGGAATGAATATTGTTCCCTGTTTTATATGGTCAGTCCTTGTTGGTTATCTGATTTATGCATAGCAGCTTGTCCTGGTTAATCCCCGTCTCCTCATTTATCCCCCACTGGCACCATNTCAGTTTCAAGTGTGATTGCAAAAGTGATTTGGTTATGCATATTTTAAGATTACATTTCATTATAGATTATTATAAGGAATGAATATTGTTCCCTGTTTTATATGGTCAGTCCTTGTTGGTTATCTGATTTATGCATAGCAGCTTGTCCTGGTTAATCCCCGTCTCCTCATTTATCCCCCACTGGCACCATTGGCAACCATGTTTGTTTGCTATGTCTGTGATATGTTTCTGTATATAGATTCACTTGTATTTTTTCAGATTTGACTTATAAATAGCATCATGAAATATTCATCTTTTTCTGTCTGGCTTACTGCACACACACTGCTCTGATCTGCATTGCATACGCAGACAAACCCGCTTAGGGAAGCGAGACAAACTGAGCAAGCTCACACGGTGATAAAGAGATGGAAAAAGCCCTGCAGCCATGGGTGACTCAACAAAGGCTCCTAAGTGCGTATCGACATAGGTTCAAGTGCCCCTAAAACCTATAATAAAATATTTTTGATGGTTTATTATGGCCAGGACCCTTAGTAGCTGTGTGTTCTTGGAAAGATTGTATAACCTCTGATTCTTTGTTACCTGGTTGTTTTGAGGATCAGACACGAACGCCTATAAAGGTCCAAGTGCAGCGCCTGGTGGAGAAGGCAATGGCACCCACTCCAGTGCTCTTGCCTGGAAAATCCCATGGACGGAGGAGCCTGGGAGGCTGCAGTCGCTACGAGTTGGACACGACTGAGCGACTTCACTTTCACTTTTCACTTTCATGCACTGGAGAAGGAAATGGCAACCCACTCCAGTGTTCTTGCCTGGAGAATCCCAGGGATGGTGGGAGCCTGGAGGGAGGCCGTCTATGGGGTCGCACAGCATCTGGCATGACTGACGCGACTCAGCAGCAGCAGCAGCAGCGCCTGGTGCACAGTAGGCATCAACAAACCATCCTTGCTGCTTTGGCCGCCTCGAATGTCTTCCATCACGGACACAGATCTGGTTTAATGACCCTGGTTAGTTGCTCAGTTATGTCTGACTCTTTGCAACCCATTGGACTGTAGCCCTCCAGGCTCCTCCATCCATGGGGTTCTCCAAGCAGAATGCTGGAGTGGATTGCCATCTCCTTCTCCAGGGGATCATCCTCCCAACCCGAGGACTGAACCCAGGTCTCCTGCATGGCAGGTAGATTCTTTACTGTCTGAGCCACCACCTTCAGTAAAGACTAAAGCCCACTGGGTCCTGCCTCTTCGGGCAGATGATTGACGTGAGTCTTGAAACTGTCACCACCATCAGACAACAGAAAAGCATGTTTGCCTGACACTTGCTAGGAGATTATTGTATGGAATACAGGGGGGAAGGTCCAGAATCACGTATTTAATTGCTGGAGCCATTGAGTCAGGCAGGTGATATTGGGGTTAATGAATCATCAACACATAGAAAAGCAATTGGTTCATTGTCTCTGCAATTTTATGCAGTCAGCAGAGAGCTGCTTCTTAGGGTCGCCGTAGCTTAATAGGATTTTGCAGAGGATAATTTCTGTTGTTTTCTTTCCAAACTGGGCCTGCAAATTCATGGTAGTTGTTGATATCCATGGCATTAGTTTGGTGGCTATTAGCATACGAGTATACATAATTTTAGAAATTGGTTTTGTTTTGGCTGAGCTCTTTGTCGCTCGCCAGCTTTTCTCCAGCTATGCCGTGAGGGCTTCTCGTTGTGGTGTTCTCTCTGGTGGAGCACCGGCTCTAGGGCGTGCCGGGTTCAGCTGCTGCAGCTCCCAGACTCTGCCAGCATGGAGCGCAGCTTCCCTGGTCCCCTCTGTGGGATCTGTTCTGTTAGCGGGGCTGCCCCACCTTTGCTTATATTTTGGCTGCTGCTGTGGGTCATATCGGTGTTCAACAAGCATATGTTAGCTTGACCTGGGTTCTGGGCTTCCTTTGTCTCCTTGCAGATCAGACCGGTGGTGCACTGTGGCATGAGCGTGCCTTCCAGGTGGCAGACGTTCCATCGCACATCTCGACAAATAAAGTGAGTCCAGTGGGGCAGGGGCCCGAGCCTCTTAAAGACAGTAGCCTCCCTACTCTGTTTTCCTCCTCGTCCTCTCCCTGCTCACCTTGAAGTCTCTTCCGTCTTCCCGGAACCTTCTGTTCGATTCCGCCTTGCAGGTGCTACGTGTTCTCTCAAGAACCTTGATTTTGGAGAAGCAATGCCATTGCCCCACCACAGTTCCCAGGTCACGTGGGGGCAGGAACACGCAATTTAGTCTCCATTTTTTTCATTTATTTTGCAGTCTAGTCATTGCAGCTGCTGGACAGTGATCGGAAATGTAGAAGTTCTGTTCCCAGTGAGACTTAAGAAACAAACAGAAAATAGTTATGACGGCTTTCAGAGTTTCCGATATTTGAGCGAGGAAGGTAGTTTTGAGCCTCCCTGCTGAACTGGGTGGAGAAGGCAATGGCACCCCACTCCAGTACTCTTGCCCGGAAAATCCAATGGATGGAGGAGCCTGGTAGCGTGCAGTCCATGGGCGCTATGAGTTGGACGCGACTGAGCAACTTCACTTTTACCTTTCAC
This sequence comes from Neotragus moschatus, assembly GCA_006410615.1. Lineage (NCBI taxonomy): Eukaryota > Metazoa > Chordata > Mammalia > Artiodactyla > Bovidae > Neotragus > Neotragus moschatus. Next base: position 12,649 of record SJYA01000228.1, read on the forward strand.
TTTCATGCATTGGAGAGGGAAATGGTAACACACTCCAGTGTTCTTGCCTGGAGAATCCCAGGGACGGGGGAGCCTGGTGGGAGGCCGTCTATGGGGTCACGCAGAGTCGGGCATGACTGAAGCGACTTAACAGGAGCAGCTGAACTGGGAGCTGGGGTAGCCGGAGTGGAGGCTACTGAGGGTGGGCTCTGTAGCAGCCAGAGGCCGGAGACATGGGCTGATGCACCTCCCCCCTCTCCTGGTCCTGCTCCCAGTGGAAGGAATTCCAGCGATTTTGCAGGTCCTGGCTCCCCATCAGAGAGGCCCCAGCTCGGGTTGGTCCCAGGCTTGAGAGCTGAGGCTCCACTTTGCAGCCGGTTGTCCTTCCTGCCTCTGCTGACCAGTCGAGCGCTGGGGCCCCAGAAGCAGGGAAGCCCCTGCAGAACCAGCGGAGCCCCTGATGGGGACCCCCAAGGGTGTCACAAGCAAACACGGCCTGCTGGCTACCGAAGCGGCTCCTCACTTACCCTCGAAAACCCGACCATCATTTCTCTAAGATACTTTTCCTTAGCCTTCTGCAAGGGAGCCACTCACACAGCCAAGATCTTTCCACTGTGTCTTTTATTAATCTGAGAACTGTTTTGAAATAACAAAAAACAGTATTTCTAAATTTTGTGAAAGACATCTCTTTCTGAAGAATGGATAGAAACCTGAGGGAACATTACTGGCTTACGAGTCCTTCCTGGCAAAGACACATTTCCCTAGATGTATATGTATTTTTTTGTCCTGATTCAAGTTTCCAGTGGTTCTCACTTCCTTTTCCAGACTGTTTTTTCCTATTATAATTCAGTTATTCTTAAGGCCTGTACTTTGTTCTGTACATGGTGTACTAGAAACTCCACTGGATGGACCCAAAACCATCGAAATGCAGGGCCTTTTCTACCATGTTCGCATGGAGACCTTGTAACTTAAAACCAAACAGAAAATAGTTAAGACGGTTTTCAGAGTTCTCAGTGTTTGAGGGAGAAAGGTGTTTTGACCTTTCCTCACCACCATCACCATCACCACCATCATCACCACCATCACCACCACCAGCACCACCACCACCACCATCACCATCACAATCACTACCATCACCACCATCATCACCATCACCATCGCCACCATCACGACCATCACCACCACCATCACCACCATCACCACCATCATCATCACCACCACCACCACCATCACCACCACCATCACCACCATCACCATCACCACCACCACCATCACCACCATCACCCTTATCACCATCACCACCATCATCACNAGTCTTTCCCATTCTGTTCTTTTCCTCTATTTCTTTGCATTGATCACTGAAGGAGGCTTTCTTATCTCTCCTTGCTATTCTTTAGAACTCTGCATTCAGACGCTTACATCTTTCCTTTTCTCCTTTGCTTTTTGCTTCTCTTCTTTTCCCGTGTTCAAACATAGGACACATGGGGTATCCGTTGTTTACCCTTCTGACTTCATTGACTGGGAGCTGAGACTCACTGCCACTGCCCAGCATCATGAAGGAGTATCATACCACATATCGCTAGTCTGGGAAAAGATCAAAATTCAAAGTCCAGTTTCCACTAAATGCCTATTACTTTTGCATCAGTTTTCAGTTAAAGTAAAAAAATCTTAAGTCGAACCACTGTAGGCTGAGTATCATATACTATATGCCTGAAATCATATGTGCAGACCCTAAATAAGTAAAGCCAGGACTCACATTTAGGCAGTCTAACTCCACTGATCATACTCCAGAGCCCTGTGTATTGCATCACCAGCTGACACGGAAAACTGCTGCAGCAAAAGAGGTTTGAGCTAAATGACATCTGAAGTCTTTACTCACCATGAGAATATACGGCACAGGAAATTCTCATACAGTGTGAACATTTCCCCTTAACTACCCTTCCTCAATGTCTGGAATAGTTGTCTCTTACACGCCCCCTTGGATGAGTGTACTTCTTCTAATGGCACATGTCCAAAGTCTTTATGATTATTTATTGTGTTTCTCTCACATAAAACTATACTTCCTCAGATTAACGATTACTTGTACCTTCGTCATCATTATATCCTGAGTATACTGCACAGATCCTGGCACAAAGTAGGCAGTCAGTATTTGTAAAATAAGTGAATGAAGGATATAATGAACCAGTGGTAACGTTCTATTGTTCTACAAGTTAAATGGCTGTCTTACTGCAGAATTAGATCCTGGAATGAAACCTAGGGAATAAAAGACAAACAGATGCACACATGCTAGAAGTTAAGGGTCTTTTATGCTTACTGTATGCTGCTTTCTAGTGAAAGAATATAAATACTTAACAGTAGGAAATTAGTTAAATGAATTATGATCTGTTCACCCAGTGGAATATTAGACTTCTATTAAAAAATGATGCTGAAACCTAATGGGTAATAGCATGGAAGTATATTCTCAATACATTAAATATTTTAAAAAATTAAAACCATTTTTTGTGCACNTATGCTTACTGTATGCTGCTTTCTAGTGAAAGAATATAAATACTTAACAGTAGGAAATTAGTTAAATGAATTATGATCTGTTCACCCAGTGGAATATTAGACTTCTATTAAAAAATGATGCTGAAACCTAATGGGTAATAGCATGGAAGTATATTCTCAATACATTAAATATTTTAAAAAATTAAAACCATTTTTTGTGCACGCATATCAGAAAGGAAAGGAGAAACAAAATGGTATATATAGTACACATAAAAATTATGAAAGGATATGTTATAGCCCTATATGGCAATAGTGCTTTTCTCTATAATAGAATCAGAAATGAATTTTTATTTTTTATTTCATTGATCCGTGTTTTCTAAATTTCTAAAATAAACATATATTACATTAGGAAAGGGAAAAATAAAAAGTTTTGTTCCTGCTTTTGATTTTTTGCTAAATACAAATAAATAATTAGAAAGGAATGCATACAACTTCTGCCCATGTACTCAATCACGTTTTCTTTGTCAATCCTTTAGTTCAAATACTGCATGTAGGCGTGTGTAAGGGGAATGGGTGACTCTTGAGAAATATATTTTCAAAGTGGAAACAAAAGCACAGTAGACCATCATCACCCAAACTTGACTAAAGTATTCAAAGCATTCATGGTTTTACCTTTCTCCACTGATAGTAACAATGCACCAAGTCCCAGGAACTGGTTAAAATCAACCAACCAAACAAGCAAGTAATAAGTTCTTCATAATAACAAGTGCCACTGAAAAGAAGAAGTGCTGGTTGTAGAAATGAAAAAAAGTAAACAAGGGTAAGACAGTGATTGCTCCTGACCTAGAACTGTGTAATTGGATTCGGGGAGGCGGTGGGGGCAGTTATAAACAAAAATTCTAGACAAAAATGGTTTTTTAAAATGTTCTCTTTCAGTTCAGTTCAGTCGCCCAGTCATGTCCGACTCTTTGTGACCACATGAATGGCAGGCAGCACGCCAGGCCTCCCTGTCCATCACCAACTCCCGGAGTTCACCCAGACTCATGTCCATTGAGTCGGTGATGCCATCCAGCCATCTCATCCTCGGTCATCCCCTTCTCCTCCTGCCCCCAATCCCTCCCAGCATCAGAGTCTTCCCCAGTGAGTCAACTCTTCGCATGAGGTGGCCAAAGTAGTGGAGTTTCAGCTTTAGCATCATCTTTCTATTTTTCCCTTCCAATAATATCAGACTTGGGAATTTCTGAAAAATGTCAAGATTACAACTTCTGAATTTTTTCCCCTGCCATAACAACAAAAAGAAAGAGTGGAGAGGGAGAGGAAAACAAGTTAAGAGAGGACGGAAAGGGTTCAGTTCAGTTCAGTTCAGTGGCTCAGTCGTGTCCGACTCTTTGCAAACCCATGAACCGCAGCACGCCAGGCCTCCCCATCCATCACCAACTCCCGGAGTTCACCCAGACTCATGTCCATTGAGTCGGTGATGCCATCCAGCCATCTCATCCTCGGTCATCCCCTTCTCCTCCTGCCCCCAATCCCTCCCAGCATCAGAGTCTTCCCCAGTGAGTCAACTCTTCGCATGAGGTGGCCAAAGTAGTGGAGTTTCAGCTTTAGCATCATCTTTCTATTTTTCCCTTCCAATAATATCAGACTTGGGAATTTCTGAAAAATGTCAAGATTACAACTTCTGAATTTTTTCCCCTGCCATAACAACAAAAAGAAAGAGTGGAGAGGGAGAGGAAAACAAGTTAAGAGAGGACGGAAAGGGTTCAGTTCAGTTCAGTTCAGTGGCTCAGTCGTGTCCGACTCTTTGCAAACCCATGAACCGCAGCACGCCAGGCCTCCCCATCCATCACCAACTCCCGGAGTTCACCCAGACTCATGTCCATTGAGTCGGTGATGCCATCCAGCCATCTCACCCTCTGTCGTTCCCTTTTCCTCTTGACCCCAATCCCTCCTAGCATCAGGGTCTTTTCCAGTGAGTCAGTTCTTCACATCAGGTGGCCAAAGTATTGGAGTTTCAAGGTAGTAGGTGACTACTACTACTGCTGGCTCTTATAAAGAATTCGATTGTCAGTGAAATGGGTAATGGTCAGGAAATATATATATTTTTTTAACAAGGAAGGATGTGCAGAGGAGGATGTGCCTGTGAATCACTGAAAACTGGGCCTCCTTCCATCTTTTTGTGGGAAGGGTTAGACTTCAGTGTCCAACACTGGGAGAAGGAATAGAGAGCAGCGGGAGCAATGATCCAGATGTGAGCAAGGGACAATAAAGAAGGTAAACGGCTCCACCTCTCTACGCCTTGGAGTCACACACACAATAACCTGGGAACCATTTATCACCATTACAAGACTTCCCTACAAGCCACAGAAGTTCTTTGCATTAGAAAAACACAACATTTAGTAAAAAAAAAAAAAACCCTTCTTGAAAGAAATTGTTTATACTGAGAGATAGCAGTGCATTCACAAAACACAGAAAACCCAAAGCTCTTTTTTTTTTTTTCTTTTTAAAGAGAGAGCTATGGTAGCTAAAAGGCAGTAACTTGAACAGAAAAAAATTATTATTGAGAGTGATAACAATAAGGACAGGCACATAGTGGGTGTCTAAAACCTCTATAGATATCGCCCATCCTAAGAAATCATGCCTATATATCTAGCTGATGTCGATTTGAGATGTATATGAGGCCCAATCTGGGTGTACAGGGAGTGTCCTTGGAACAGCACTATAACTAAAATAAGCAAGTATAATCAAATACAAGTAATCTGACTGTTTGGAGGCTGGGATTGTGGCTAGAATAGGTATCTTCTTGGACCATGTGGTTTATATTAAGAATTACATACAGTAACATGGATGAATTCCACAGACTAGCATAGGGTGAAAGACATCAAATACCAAAGGATCCATACTATATAGTCTATTTACATGATGTTCTAGAATAAGCAAAACAAATCTATACGTTCAGAATAGTGGTTGGGATGGAGGCTGAGGATGAAGTGGGGCTTTGACTAGGGGGACAAGAAGGAAGCTATTGCATTGCTGATAATGTTTAACTTCATCTAGGTGATGGTATATGACGTGTATACATTTGTAAAAGTCCACTGAGTTCTTAAGTATAAACTTAAAATTCGTTTGCTTCTCTGTGAGACTTTAGCAAGTTAAGGGAAAAAAAAGAAATAAGGATTATATAGCACTCTGAAAAAAAAAATAGAGAGAGACACTGTATTTGACGACCTAAATCATTCTCGTTACCAGAGAGATCCACCACCTTATGAGATCTGTATAGTGCAAATATTCTTATGGCCTTCATGACATTTCCATCAGGAGCTTTCCTCTCCCTTTTCTCTGTCTCCTGATCAGCCTTCTAAACTCTTGCTCAATCTCCCAGGAGGACTAGCACAATCTGGAGCCAGATGGGTTTTTTAAATTTTTTATTTATTTTAATTGGAGGATAATTACTTTACAATATTGTGGTAGCTTTTGCCATACATCGACATGATCAGCCAGAGGGTTCTAATTTTGCTCTCATCACTCTGACCAGTTTTGTGAGTTTGGGCATGATTTCCATGCCTTCTTCAAGTGTAAATGAAATGCTAAAATGTAGAGCACTTGACACGCTGACATTTTAATAAATTTTCACTTATTATCACCCCTGGAGAAGGACATGGCAACCCACTCCAGTATCCTTGCTTGGGAAACCCCATGAACAGAGGAGCCTGGTTAGCTACAGTCCATGGGGCCACAAAGAGTTGGACATGACTGAGCAACTGAGCTTATTATCTCCAGTTTCCCTTCCTAGGAAGGAGATAGTATTTTGAGTAATTAAAACAAATTATTCTGGTCCTCTGAATAATACTTCAGCATTAGTGTGTGCAGCTGTCCTGAGTGTTGATCATCCACTGGAGAAACTGGAAGCTTCCCATCTCTGGGTTGTACAAAGTTGCCCTTAGACCCCATTGTGGAAAAGGCAGCTTGTGATGTCCCAACGGAAACCTGCTTGCCTCCCCTCCAACCACTCCTCTTTCCACAGGCAACAGCTGATGGACAAACTTTCTCAGGTGATTGATGCTTCTTGCAACCTGATCGTGAAGTGTGCTTCTCCCATACCACATTCCTGATCCTTTACATAAACAGTTTCCCAGACCTATGAACTGCCCCACTGGGACCAGTCAAGACAATTGGTACCCTCCACATGTTCCCACCATTTAGCTTATCTGGGAGCCTTTCACAAAGTTCATCAGGCCATTTGAATTTGTATATTCAAAAATGACATTCTGGTGATAAAGTCAAGGCTTTTTTTTTTTTTGTAATTTAAAATAAGAATAGAGTAACTGCCTTCTTGTGTGGCAACCTGCTGTTTACAAAATACCTACAGCTGCTACTGTCCAATGGCTTCCTAGGTGGCGCTAGTGGTAAAGAACCTGCCTGCCAATGCAGGGGACATGAGACACTCAGGTTCAATCACTGGATCAGGAAAATCCCCTGGAGAAGGGCACAGCAACCTATTCCAGTATGCTTGCCTAGAGAATCCCATGGACAGAGGAGCCTGATGGACTACAATCTATGATGTAGCAAAAGCAGGACACAACTGAAGAGACTTAGCACTACTGCCCGAATCACTGTGTACTGCAGACAGTGGTGGCATGGCTTGGATGGCGCTCAGCCACTGGGGATTGCTGCCTGCTGTGAGGCCTCGCTACCACTCTTATTCCCCAGTTGCCAATGTCAACTACAATCAAAATGCCTCTTCAGTGTAATCACCAGCATCTTTTGCCTAGTGTGGCCTAACTGCTTTAGCTGAGATAATAGCACTCATTTAAACCAGTGACTCTGAACCATATATGCACATTAGAATTACCTGAGAAGGCTGTCCCTGGTGGCTCAGTGGGTAAAAATCCACCTGCCAATGAAGGGACATGGGTTTGATCCCTGGTCCAGGAAGATTCCACGTACCACAGAGCAGCTAAGCCTGCATGCCACAACTACTGAGCCTGTGTTCTAGAGCCCACGAGCCACATCTACTGAAGAATGTGTGCCACAACTACTGAAGCCCATGTGCCTGGAGCCAATGCTCCAAGACAAGAGAAGCCACCTCTATAATAAGCCCGTGCACCGCAACTAGAGAGCAGTCCCCATTTCTCACCACAACTGGAAAAAGCCTGAGCACAGCAATGAAGACCTAGCACAGATAAATTATTTTGTTAAAGAATTTACTTGAGAAGTTTGAAAAGAAATTAATTTTGCCTGGCTCCCTACCTTTTCCCACATCTGCTGGGGACTTTGTTCTGGGATGAGACTGGTTATGGTTACAGTCTCACCTTTTAAAAGTTCCTTATGGGCTTCCCTGGTGGCTCAGAGGTTAAAGTGTCTGTCTGCAATGCAGGAGACCTGGGTTCGATCCCTGGGTCGGGAAGATCCCCTGGGGAAGGAAATGGCAACCCACTCCAGAATTCTTGCCTGGAGAATCCCAAGGACAGAGAAGCCTGGTGGGCTATAGTCCACCGCAGAGTCGGACATGACTGAGTGACTTCACTTAGGTGAATCTAGGGACTCCCCTGGAGGTCCAGTGGTTAAGATTTCAGATTTCATGCTTCCATTGTAGGGGGCACGGGTTCAATCCCAAGTCGGGGAACTAAGATCCCATAAACCATGGGGTGACCAAAACATATAAATATATACACACATTTAAAAAATACTAAGTATTGTTACCAGATTTCTAAATGCAGTTATCTTCCTACTACATTACAATCTTGGTATCTGCTTGATTTCTCTGGTTCTACTTGTACTCCTGTGTCCCTCTGGTCCTAAGCATGGTAGCCATACTTCTTAACCCTCTTTGGGTTCCTCACCTTTTCTCTAATACTGTCTTCCCTTGTGTCATTATTTGACCCTTCCAATTCCCTGGTTCTATATGAGGCCCAACAACTAGTATTAGAGACTGAAATTCCTTCCTGTCATACTGAATTTGATATATACAATATGTATTCTGACTACTGTACATATACTGAATCTTATGTATCGAATAGAATAATTTTTGAGATATAATTATTTTCTAAAAATAAATTTTGTTATTTTTTCTTAATATAGCTGCTCATCATTAAAACTCAAAAAATAACAAAATTAAAAATAATCCCCAGACCTACAAACATCTCTGCCATCATGTTTAGTTTTTCTATACATAGGTATTCTTTCCTTCCGTTAAAAGATATTATGACGTCAACACTATTCTGTAATTTTTTTCCACTTAATACGTCAGACACCTCTCTGTTCCTAAATGTTATTCTCTAAATATTTAGAGAAGTCTCAGTTCGTTAAATATTATTAAAGTCTCCACAGTAATTAATTGTATGAATTTGTTTAACTACCTCTGTATTGTTGACTAGTTAGGCTATTTCCAATTTTTATCTTTTATAAATATGTCCTTCCAAATATTCTTCAAACAAATCTTTGAGCATTCTTATCATGTTCTTACCTAGCAATGAAATATACACCAAATGACATAAGAAGGTTTAAGAGTTTTCACATAAGATGGCAAATTGGGTGGAAATTTTCCTTCAAATTTGTTAATTTTTTGGTTACCGTTAGTTGACAAGCCATGGACGTCCTTTATCCGGGTTGGTTTCTCACGCTAGTGGCCCTTCATTGCATACCTGTGAAATGAAAAACCAGAGTAAGCCTGGCAATTGGTGGCGATTAGTCAGCACTTTCACCACTTCCGTAAACTAGCTTTGAATAATCCTGAAATTCAATTCCACTGACCTTGAGTGAATGCCACATAGAACTAAACACAATGTGGAGGCTATAAAGACAAACTGCTTCCTTGAAAGTGTTTATAATTTAGTATTCACACATAGTTATTACATAATACAAAATGTGATAAGTCATTAAGAGTGCTGTGGGAAGATTTCTGAGTGGGTTGCTTGGGAAGATTACATAAAGAAAATTACATTTAATCTAGGTCTGATGAAAATAAGGTCAGATTTGGTCTAGTGTCGGGCCTGTTGGGCAGAAGGGCACCTTGGATATGGAGACATATAAAGCGAAACTAAACTAAAGGGCAACAAAGTATCTAAAATTCATTTGGAAAAAAAAAAAAGACAGCAATCAAGGTGTCTCATGAGTAGAGTTAATACAAGACAAATTTAATGGGAGAGCCACTGGGGAAGCAGACTGGTATCAACCTTGAACACTTTGCTGAGCAGTGGAAATTATTTGGAAGGAAATGGGGAGCTGATGAAGGGGAGAGAAATGCTGCAGAAAGGTTACTGTGTCAGCAGTGTGGATCAAAGCAGCTTTTGGCATAGCGAATCATTACAGCAGCACTTGTGAGAAGTAAGTAACAGAAAAGGGCAGAAGAGAGGCAGACAGTGAGACAAAAAATAATTTATAGCTAAGACTCTTCAATATATGTAGGACATAATAAAGCAAGCAAGAGTGAATACTGGCAAAATTTAAAAGCTGGATTTATAGTTTGTAATCACTCCCATCCAAATTTTTTCAAAATAAATATTCAATTAATTGACCTGCTTATTTGGCTTTATTTGAAAAGCATCAGCACCCCCTGGTGACAGTAACTCAGATTACCCTAACTGTCCTGAATTATACCTTTCTTTTTTGGAAAAAATTGCAAACATATAGAAAGTTGAAAGAATACCAAAATAAAAGCAGAGGCATTACTTTGCCGACTAAGGTCCATCTAGTCAAGGCTATGGTTTTTCCAGTGGTCATGTATGGATGTGAGAGTTGGACTATAAAGAAGGCTGAGCACCAAAGAATTGACGCTTTTGAACTGTGGTGTTGGAGAAGACTCTTTTTTTTTTTTTNACTCCAGGAGTTGGTGATGCACAGGGAGGCCTGGCGTGCTGCGATTCATGCAGTCGCAAAGAGTCCAACATGACTGAGCGACTGAACTGAACTGATACTACCCTATATGATCATCTGTATTTACCAGTTGTTAATGCTTTGCCTGGCTTTAGTTCTTTCTATATGTGTGTGTGTATATATACAAAGTCATTTGATAGTAAACTATAGACACTGAAACACTTCAAAATTTTCTGCATGAGGTTCCTAAAAAAAGAATATCCTATACTTAAACACAATACCATCACCTTACCTGAAAAATTAACAATAATTTTACATCATCATATTATTGCTGCTATTCAAATTTCATAAAATATGTTTTGAAGTTTGTATTTTNTCATTTGATAGTAAACTATAGACACTGAAACACTTCAAAATTTTCTGCATGAGGTTCCTAAAAAAAGAATATCCTATACTTAAACACAATACCATCACCTTACCTGAAAAATTAACAATAATTTTACATCATCATATTATTGCTGCTATTCAAATTTCATAAAATATGTTTTGAAGTTTGTATTTTTTAATCTACAAGATTTGTTTTGCATTTGATTATGTATCTAAGGTCTCTTTTAATCTAGAACAATTTTCACTACCGTTTTTTTTTTTTTTACTTCCCATGACATTGCCATTTTTTAAGCATCCAGACCAGTTATTTTGTAGAATGTCCCACATTCTGGATTTGTCTTATTATTACCCTCATGATTAGATTCACATTAAATATTTTGGCAAGAATACTTCATAAGTGACTTTGTGTATTTTTTATTGCATCACTTCAGGAAACACAATATCAGGTTGTCCTGTCACTGGTGTTGTTATGTTTGATCAATTGGTTAAGTAGTAACTGCAAATATATCATGTGTGGGGTGTTATTTTGAGGCCATGTGAATACCTTGACCTTGACAAAGTTTTAGCCAAAGGTTTTAACATACAATGACAATCCTTACTTGAATCAGCTTATTGCACTGGGAATTGCAAAATGATGATATTCTATCATTCTTATGATATGCATTACTAAACAGAAACAGATTAATCTAACTATAGATCAAACTGATATAACAAAGGAGAAAATAATTGAGATTCAAGTAGATTTGACCAAGTACTTTGTACATCCTTAGTGAAATATATTCTAAAGACAAAAGGAACTAAAAAAGAAAACTTAAACTTTACTTGGTTAATATATTTTTAGTAATTACACAGGTATTACAATTCTGAAACTTTTTAATATAATTCTAGAATAAAGCAAATAAACAACTATATTCATTAAATTAGGAAACAAGATTTCACTGTAAAAGAGATCCACATATAAAATAAAATCAAGTATGGAAAAATGCTATAATGTTACAGCTGAACTAGAAATATCAAATATTAACTCATGATTTAAGGAAAAAAATACTTCTTAGTTCTGTCCACAATCGTGTAAACAAAGGTATTACAGTAGCAACAGCATAACGAGCACCCAGATTTTGGTTTTTCATATGCTTACTAACCATTTGCCTGTCTTCCTTGGTGAAGTGCCCACTCAAATCTTTTCCCTGTTTTTACTGGGTTGTTTGTTTTTTATGATGGAGTTGAAGGACTTTATGTATTCTGAATATGAGTTCATTATCAGCTATATGTTTCACGCATATTCTCCCATTCTCTGGCTGTATTATTTATTTTCTCAAGCAGTTTTTAATTATGATGAAGTTCAATTCATATATTTTTCTTTTATAGTTACTGCTGTTCTGTGTCTTGTCCCCCCAAAACTCTGCCTAATGGTAAGTCACATATATGCTAATATTTTCTTCTAAAAGCTTTAGTTTTGCTTTTTATGTATAAATCTATGGTCTATGTAAAATAAAATTTTAGAGGTACATCTTATATTAAATACCATCAAGGGGTTAATCATCTCCAACTCTATGTTTTAGATATTTCACATTTGTTGAACAGCAGGAAACACATGTTAAATGTCAAAATAAATTTTTAGAAACATAAGTGTTTTTCCTTTCTATTTTTTTAACTGAAGTGTAGTTGACATACAAAATATCAGTTTCAGTTGTACAAAATAGCAGTTTGACATTTATCTACATTATAAATTGATCACCACAATAAGTCTAATAATCAACTATCACCAGTCATTACAGTATTATTGTAATGTACATACATTCCCTATGCTGTACATTACACCTCATGACTTACTAATTTATAACTGGAAGCTCATACCTCTTAATCCCCTTCACCTATCTCCCTCATTCACTGACTCCTCTTCCTTCTTCCGATCATCAGTTTGTTCTCTATGAGTCTGTTTCTGTTTTATTCTGTTCATTTTGATTTTTAGGTTTCATATATAAGTGAAACTGAACTTACTTCATTTAGCCTAATGCCCTGAAGTTCCATCCATGTGGTGGCAAATGACAAGATTTCATTCTTTTTCATGACTGAATGATATTTCATTGCAAGTATATACTACACCTTTTTTAATCTAAGTGAGTCTCTTTTTAGCAATATGGACATATAAGTCTTTTTTGTTTGTTTTTTTATGTATTCAGCCATCCTATGTTTTTTGATGGGAGCATTTAGTCCATTTACATTTAACATAATTATTGATAGGTATATTTATTGCATTTTGTTCACTGCTTTCTAGTTGTCTTAGTTTTTCTTGGCTCCTTTCTTCTTCTGCTCTATTGTAATTTTACTACTTTCTTAAGTGTTCCTGTATTCTTTCTCTTCCTTTTTTTGGTATATGTATCAGGCTTTTGGTATGTGGTTACCATGAGGGTCATATATAGCAACCTGTGTATACTATAGTCTATTGTAAGTTGACAGTTGTTTAAGTTGCACTTATAGTGCCTCTTACATAGCATATAGTTGGGTCTTGCTTCTTTATCTCAATTTGATCATCATCATTGCATCTTACTTGGAGTGTTCTTAAGTGTATTATTATGTTTGTTATGAAATGTCATTATTAATATAGGTTAAGTCCATCATTTCACTATTTTGCTTTCCACTTGTGCTACCTGGTTTTTGTTTCTTCATTTTTCCTTTTGCTTTATTTAGTGAAATATCCTAATTTTTAAAATTTAACTTATTTATCCACTGCTTTTTAGTTATACCTCTTTGCATTAAATATTTAATGGTCATTACAGAGATTGTAGGCAGGAGGAGAAGGGGACGACAGAGAATGAGATGGCTGGATGGCATCACTGACTCAATGGACATGGGTTTGGGTGAACTCCAGGAGTTGGTGATGGACAGGGAGGCCTGATGTGCTGTGGTCCATGGGGTCACAAAGAGTCAGACACGACTGAGTGACTGAACTGAACTGAACTGAATAGAGATTACAAAATATATCCTTAAATTTTCTCAGTCTGAAAAAGTGAAAGTGAAAGTTGCTCAGTTCTGTCTGACTGTTTGTGACCCCATGGACTATACAGTCCATAGAATTCTCCAGGCCAGAATACTGGAGTGGGTAGCCTTTCTTCCAGGGGATTGTCCCAACCCAGGGATAGAACCCAGGTCTCTCTCATTGCAAATGTACTCTCTACCAGCTGAACCACCAGCGAAGCCCATAGTTAATATCACTTTACATAAAACATAGTTTAACTATGTAATCAGTAGGCTCATGAAACCTCTCATCCTCTAGGCTATAGTTGTAATATTAATATGTAAGATATTGCATTCACATATATTATAAACTTCAAAACAGTATTATAATGTTTGCTTTAAATAGTTATATATACTTTAAATATATGCATATGTGTACATACATTGTATATATGTACATTTTAAAATAAGAAGGAAAAATCTTCATATTTATATACATATTAACTTTTCTGATATTACTATTCCTTTCTGAAAATCTGAGTTTCTTTCTGGCTTTATTCTCCTCAGCTTATAGAACTTCCTCTCACATTTTTGTATTAAGTTTTCAGTGGTTACTATAGAAATTACAATATATACCCTTAACTTTTCTTGATCTACTTTGGCCTGCATGTAAAAAATTCTATTTTATGTTCATTTCTTAAGAACATTTTCACCAGATAGAGAATTCTAGTCTGACAGTTTTTTCTTTTATTCCTTAAAAAAATTTTGATCTAGACTTTTGCTTCCAGTCAAAATTTTGTTAAAAGGATAAGATTTACTCTTCTACCTTAACAACAACAAAATACCTAGACAAAATACATCAAACAACAGTTTTCAAGGCACTAGATATTAGAAAACAAAGAACAGTAGTCCCTGACAAACAAAAAACAAACAAGAGAAACTAAGGGGAAAAGGCAGAATCCAGCAGTCTTCCTAAATTGAGGAGATGTAGCTGAGAGTGTGAAGAGGCCACGGCAGCTAGAGTTCAAAGGACAAAAGACTGGAGAAGACAATGCTGCACCGAGAAAGAGCCTCAGAGACTGCAGGGAGGATTCCCATCATTGTTCAGTGCATGTGTGTAAGGAAATTACCTGAAGCCATGGAAAGAACCATCAGGAAGGATTATAGGGGAAAAAAATGCCTGCAACTTTCAGACCTGGCAACAGCGACTGTTCCCACTAGCCAGATTGCAAAAATTTCACAAGTCAGGGGCATAAATCAGGAAGGTGTTGCCTCAGAAGAAGGGAATAATTAACTCTAGACTGAGCACTGCTCTGACCCACTTAGTAAATCATAAGACCAAGGCTCAAAAGAATCAACTTGTTTCCCAGTAACTTAGCTGCATCTGAGAGAAAAGCTCAAGATAGTTTATAGGAATACAAAAATATCTTAACACCCAGCAAAGAAAAGTTTACAAGGTCTGGTATCCAATCAGAGATTACCAGACATGCACAGAACAGGAAAACACAACACACATAAAAGAAGATAATCAATCATTAGAAAAAGATCCAGAACTGACAAAGATGTTATAATCAGCATAGAAAGACATTCAGTTTTTACAACTGAATTCCATGTGTTCAAAAGTTGAGTAAATACTTAGAAATTTAATAAAGAACCAAATCACTGTGATGAGATTTCAATGAATGGGATTAATGGAAGATTCGGCATTGTGGAAAAAAGATTAATGTATTCAAAGGATACACACACACACTGTGTACACATGACTTAGTATATATACATTTATTTCCAGGTGGTGCTAGTGATAAAGAACCTGCTTGCCAATGCACAAGAAGTAAGAGATGCAGGTTTGATCCCTGGGTCGGGAAGATCCCCTGGAGGAGGGCATGGCAATCCACCCCAGTATTCTTGCCTGGAGAAACTCATGGACTGAGGAGCCTGGCGGGCTACAGTTCAGGGGGTTGCAAAGAATCAGACATAACTGAATTGACTCAGAACGCATACACAAATTTCCTAGCTCTGTCTACAGACAGCCTAAAAGCAGCAAGCATACCTAACAGAGATAAGATCTTGATATGTAAACAAATACCATTTGATTTCAGAGTTAGGCAGGAAAAACACAAAATGAACCTGGAGCATTGCATAATCCCCAAAAGTGAGGAAATACTTAAACAAACAAACAAACAAAATACTTGAGGCATGTCAAAAGGACACAGGCTCCCAATAGCCAAAGCCTGAAAAATTTAAACTACAAGATAGTGATACTATTGATTATACACCAAATAAAAAAGAAATATCCATGAGTCCATATTGATGAAAATAAATAAACAAATAGAAGGGACAAATCTTTATAGAAGAATTTCAAGTAATAAGGGATGGGGGAAATAGAAAATCACCATTAAAATATCACAGTAACAATTGTTTCAAGCAAGATCCACGGATGAATGCTATAATTTGTAGGAAAAACTTTAAGGCTCTCCAGATAAGTGTATAGCCTTGAAATACCTACCCCAATATATTTATGAATACTTGTGGTGCATTTTTAATATATGTCCATCAGTTCTTTGATATTTCTTCAACCAAAAGGTGGACATTACTAGATCTTCTTGAGGGTATGCTGGATTTAGTGATTTGCTTCCACTGACTAGAATATAGAAAGCATGATCTACAATCTTCATTGCGTTTTCCATGGAAAAGGCAAGGTAGGGCAGGGGGAAAAGCTTCAGTTCCGTTCAGTTGCTCAGTAGTGTCCGACTCTTTGAGACCCCATGAATCGCAGCACACCAGACCTCCCTGTCCTTCACCAACTCTCGCAGTTCACTCAGATTCATGTCCATCGAGTCCGTGATGCCATCCAGCCATCTCATCCTCGGTCGTCCCCTTCTCCTCCTGCCTCCAATCCCTCCCAGCATCAGGGTCTTTTCCAATGAGTCAACTCTGCATGAGGTGGCCAAAGTACTGGAGTTTTAGCTTTAGCATCATTCCTTCCAAAGAAATCCCAGGGAAAAGCTTAGGATTGACTAACTTGAAAAATGTCAATACACTCTGACCTATAGGACGTCTAGTGCTTTGGGTAAAGATTTTAGGCAGGGTAAATACTGGCTTGGTATATGAGAGTTAGATAAAGGAGATGGTTGAGGGTATGGACCCAGATTGGCTCGAGGGTTTATAAAAAAATGATTTTCATGTGCCTATCTATGAAGGCTGAATCAAAGGGGAAGTGCAAAGAACTTTGGCCATTCATTTGGCTCTGTGAGTAATGGATGCCAAATAGATGGATACAGAATCTAAGGAAACATACAACAGAAAATATCACATAAACTCATACTACAAAATACCTTCTACAAAATACCTTCAGCAGTACTCTTCAAAACTAAGTCATAAAAAACAAAGAAATATTGAGAAGCTGTTATATACTAGAGGAAAGTAATGAAATAGATTGGGGTGGTATCAGAATTAGATCTTGGAACAGAATAAAAATCAATGGAAAAACTGATGAAATCTCAGTAAAATTTCTACTTTAGTAATAATATTGTACTAATGTCAATTTCTTAGTTTAGATAAATATAAAATGGTTATGTAAGATATTAACATTAGGGAGAACTCAGTAAATGGTATATTGGACCTCTTGACTATCTTTGTAATACTTCTATAAATCTAAGATTCATTCAAAACAGAAACTTTATATACAAACAAGTAAAATAACTTTCCTTTGACTCCACATATGACTCTATCTGTCATAATATTTCTTTCCACCTCTTCTCAGCAAATATCTCTGGAGAAAATGATTTAATTTTGAATTTTTTCTAAAATCTCTGTTGATAGTTTTTTAAACACAGAATGTTCAAGGATTCTTTAAAAATAATTGTTCAATTTATTAAAATTACCAATTCAAAATTCTATTTGTTCTTCAAGTTTATCCCTTAAGAGATTTTTATTTAGGTAAAATTTATAGTGAAATGCACTAAAACATAATGACTTTTGATGAATGCATACATCCAGGTAATCCACACATGTTTAGATACAGAACATTTAAATCACCCAAGAAAGTCCTCTCATGACCCCCATCTATATACCTCTCAGAATAATTTTTTATTCTCTTAGAATTAATTTTTCTGATTTTTCCCACCATAGATTAATTTTTCCTATTCCAGAACATCATATAAAATACATTACAGTATGAATTATTTCATATTTGGCTTCTTCCATCTAGCATAATGTTCTGGCTTCTTCCATCTAGCATAATGTTCTGGCTTCTTTCAACTCATGCATATCACTAGGGTTAATCAGTAGTTTTTTCCATTTATTGCTTAGTAATGTTCTATTTTATAAATACAACACAACTTGTTTATTCAATAAAGATAAATATTGATGGACATTTGGATTATTTCCAGTTTTTAGCTATTGCGAGTCAGTTCAGTTCAGTTCAGTCTCTCAGTTATGTCCGTCTCTTTGCAACCCCATGAACCACAGCACGCCATGCCTCCCTGTCCATCACCAGCTCTTGGAGTCCACCCAAACCCATGTCCATTGAGTTGGTAATGCCATCCAACCATCTCATTCTCTGTCGTTCCCTTCTCCTCCTGCCCTCAATCTTTCCCAGCATCAGGGTCTTTTCCAATGAGTCAGCTCTTCGCATCAGGTAGCCAAAAGTATTGGAGTTTCAGCTTCAACATCAGTCCTACCAATGAACACCCAGGACTGATCTCTTTTAGGATGGACTGGCTGGATCTCCTTGCAGTCCAAGGGACTCTCAAGAGTCTTCTCCAGCACCACAGTTCAAAAGCATGAATTCTTTGGTGCTCAGCTTTCTTTACAGTCCAACTCTCACATCCATACATGACCACTGTGAGTGAAAATGCAATAAACTTTCATGTTCAAGCTGCTTTATACACTTATTTTTTCATTTTGGAGGTTAAGTAACTAAAATTGGAATTGTTTTGTTTTATTAGAAACTGTCAAAATTTTCCAAAAGTGTTGTGCCATCTTANTACAGTCCAACTCTCACATCCATACATGACCACTGTGAGTGAAAATGCAATAAACTTTCATGTTCAAGCTGCTTTATACACTTATTTTTTCATTTTGGAGGTTAAGTAACTAAAATTGGAATTGTTTTGTTTTATAAGAAACTGTCAAAATTTTCCAAAAGTGTTGTGCCATCTTATAATCCCAGGAGGTACACACCCTGGCTAATACTTGGTCTTTTCATCATGGTTTTACTTTTGCTTTTCGTTGCTGATTAGTCATATTAAGTACTTCATGCACTTACTGGCATTCATATATTTTCTTTTGAGAAGTATCTGTTCAAGTCATTTGCCCATTTTTTTATTGTTTGCATTTATTATTAGGATTTTGTTAATTAATAAGAATATAAGCCATTTCCCATATACATATTTTTTACAAAAGTTTTTGATCTACAGAAAAATTGAGAATATAGTAAGAGAGTTTTCATAGACTCCCTCATTCATTTTCCTTTATCATTAACATCTTACATAAGAAAATCTTATGGTATTTTCTTAAAAGTAATAAATTGATATTACTAACTAAAGTCTATAGTTTACTCAAGTTTCCTTAGGTTTTTATTTTTAACTAATGTATATTTNGCTGTCTCTAAGTTTGATATTTTGAGAAACTGCCAAACTGTTTTCCAAAGCAGCTGTGTTATTTTACAATCCCACTAGCAATGTATGAAGGTTCCAATTTCTCTACATTCTTGCAACAATTGTTCTGTGTTTAATTTCAGTCATTCTAGTGGGTGTAAAGTGGTATTTCACTGTAGTTTTGATATGTATTTCCTTAATAACTGATGATGTTGATAAGTTTTTTGTGTTTAGTAGCCATTTCCATATCTTCTTTGGAGAAACATCTATTCAAATCTTTAGCCAATTTTTAAAAATTATTTTTCTGTTTGAGTTGTAAGAGACCTTTACATTTCTGTATATAGATCCCTTATCAAATATATGACTTGCAAATATTTTCCTCCTTTGTATGATTTTATTTTCACTTTTTTTGATGTTGTTCTTCAAGGTACAAACATTTTCAATATTGATGACATTCCATTTATCTTTTTTTTTTTAATTTATTTATTACTTGGATTTCTGCCCGCAGGCACCACCTGGGAATCCCTTCACAATCCCAGCAGGAGCAGCACCGTGGGTTCCTTAAAAGTGGTGCTGGAGGGGCCAGCACTTTGGGGCTTCTGGCCACAGAGGCACAAGGACTTCAATATGCCCTTCTCCATCTCCTGGCTCACTCAGTCCTGGAGGTAAAGCTGTGCAGGCCAGCATGGCTGTGGGTGACTGGGTGCTGAGTATTGATGGTGAGAATGCAGATGGCCTCATACACATAGAAGCCCAGAACAAGATTCATGCCTGTGGGGAGAGCCTCAGCCTTGGTCTCAGCAGGGCTCAGCCCCCTCATAGGAAATAGCCCCCTCATAGGAAACAGCCCCGGCCCCTCACCACGGACCCACCTCACTCCACTCCCATCCCCGCCCAGGCAGTACACCTGTGCACCCAGTGCTTCCCTCAACGATACACCTGGCCTTCGGGGCAACCCCACTCGCTGACAGTGCCCAGTAGCAGAATAGACAGCTGCTCAGCAAGTAGTGGCTGATGGAGGACATGGAAGACTGGCAGCCAAAGTCTGGGACAGGCCAGTCCCATTCCTTCTGCATCCTCACCCACCTCACGAGCACCAAGTTCATGCAAGACTTGATGAGGAGCATCTGAANCTCGCTGACAGTGCCCGGTAGCAGAATAGACAGCTGCTCAGCAAGTAGTGGCTGATGGAGGACATGGAAGACTGGCAGCCAAAGTCTGGGACAGGCCAGTCCCATTCCTTCTGCATCCTCACCCACCTCACGAGCACCAAGTTCATGCAAGACTTGATGAGGAGCATCTGAAGAAACCAAGGGAAAACTGTCCTGGAGCTGCAGAGCCCATGCCACACCCACCTCCAGGACTGGCACCCCTGGCACTCTGCCCATGTGCTCAACATGAAATGGTAGTCTGGCCCTCGCTGGCTACCATTTCATGAGGTGGGCGAGGATGCATGGAATATTCCATGGACAGAGGAGCCTGGTGGTCTACAGTCCACGGGGTTGCAAAGAGTGAGACACGATTGAGTACACACACATACACACAAACACATGCTGTGAAAGGATTTCTCCCCATCTAGTTAATTGGCACATCCATCATGTCATACGTCATACATTTATCTTTTTTTGGTGAGAACATTCACATTCTAATCTCTTATACAACACTGTGTTGATTCATTATGGTATACAATACATCCTTATACCTTATTCATCTTATAGCTGAAAGTTTATACCTGTTTACTAATCTCTCCCTATTTCTCCCTAGGTCCTGGCCACAGTTTTCTGCTCTCTGTTTCTGGATTGTTTTTCAAGATTCCACATATAATGAAATCTAAATTCAGTATTTTTCTTTCTCCACCTGGCTTATTTCACTTAGCATCTATGTGTCCATCTATGTGTCAGAAGTGGCAGGATTTTCTTCTTTTGCATGACTGAATAATATTGTATTCATTGTGAATATATACCACACCTTCTTTATCCATTCACCCACTGACAAACACTTAGGCTATCTTCATACCTTGATTATGTGATTAATACTGCAATGAACATGGGAGTGCAGATGTCTCTTCAATATTCTGTTTTCATTCCCTTTGGGTATATACACAAAAGTGGGATTGCTGGATCATATGGTAGTTCTATTTTTAATTTTTTGAAGCACCTCCCTGCTGTTTTCCATACCGGCTGCACCATTTTACAGTCCCCAAAGCTGTGCACAAAGATTTCCTTTTCTCCACATCCTGCCAGCACTTGTTATCTCTAGTCTTTTTGATGATGGCCATTTTAACAGGAGTGAGGTGATAATATTGTGATTTTGATTTCCCTGATGATTAGTGATGTTAAGAAACTTTTTATGTACCTGTGGGCCATCTGTATATCTTCTTTGGAAAAATGTATATTCCATCCCTCTATTTTAAAATCAGATTTTTTTTTTTTTTTGGCTACTGAATTGCATGAATTCTTTTTAAAAAACAACAACGGCTAATTTTGTATTCAAGAACTCTAATAATTGCTTATTTTTTATATTTATTTATTTAGGTGGCTATATCAGGTCTTGGTTGCAGCACACGGGATCTTCATTGCATCATGCAGGATCTTTCACTGTCACACACAGATTCTATTTATGGTGCAAGGGCTTAGTTGCCCCTCAGCTTGAAGAATTTTAGTTCCCCAACCAAGGCTCAAATTAATGTCCCCTACATTGCAAGGCAGATTCTTATTCACTGGACCACCAGGGAAGTCCCTGAATTTTGCATGAATTCTTGATGTATTTTTGGATACTTACACCTTATCAGATGTATGACTTGCAAATACTTTCTTCCATTCCATAGGCTGTCTTTTCACATTGTTGATGGTTTGCTTTACTATGCAGAAGCTTTTCCGTTTGATGTAATCCTTGTTCATATTTTCTTTTGCTACTTTTGCTTTTAATGAACCATCAAAAAAAAATCATTACTAAGATCAATGTCAAGAAGCTTACCCTCTATGTTTTCCCAGTTTCATGGTTTTGGTTCTTTTTTTAAAATTTTTTTATGTTTTATAAAATTATATTTATATCAATGCATCATACATGTTTACTAAAAGTTTTCTTTTTTTTTAATAAACTTTTTTTTATTTTTTTCCATCTCAGGTGTACATGAGTTCCCAATCTTGAACTCCCCCCCCCACCTCCCACCCCATATCAACTCTCTGGATCATCCCCGTGCACCAGTCCCAAGCATCCTGTATCCTGTGGTTTTGGTTCTTATGTTCAAGTCTTTAATGTATTTTGAGTTAATTTTTATGTGCGGTATAAGATAGGAGAGCAGTTCCATTCTTGTGCATCTGGCTATCCAATTTTCTCAACCTTATTTATTGAAGAACTACACTCTCCCCATTGTGTATTCCTGCCTCCTTTGTCATCAGATTGGCCATATAGGTATGAGTTTATTTCTGGACTACTTTTATAATTCATTCATCTATGTGCCTGTTTTTGCACAGTGCTGCACTGTTTGATCACTACAGCTGTGTAGTATACTTTGAAATCAGGAAACACGATGCCTCCAGCTTTGTTCTTCTTCCTGCACTAGATTACTTTGACTACTTGGGATATTTTGTGGTTCTATACAAATTTTAGGATTTTTTATGTGAAAAAATGCCATTGGAATTTTGATAGGAACTGCATCGAATATTAGATTGCTTTGAGTAGTATGGAAATTTTAATAGCACTGTTTCTTCCAGTTCATGAGCATGGAATATGTTTTGTGTCTTCTTCAATTTCAAAGTCTTAAGAGTTTCCAGATCTTTTACCTCCTTGGTTAAATTTATTCCCTAGAATTTTATTCTTTTTGAAGAAATTGCAAATGGACTTCCTTTTTATTAAAGTATTGATGATTTACAATATTAATTTCAGGTGTACAGTATAGTGATTCAGTATTTTTGCAGATTATACTCCATTATAGATTATTACAGGCAGTAGATATAACTCCCTGTGCTATACAATATGTCTTTGTTAATTATCTATTTTTATATACAGTAGTTTTTATCTATTAATCCCATACCTCTAATTTGTTCCTTCCTGAATTCAGGTTGTTAATACTTTCATATTGCACTATGCTTATTATTCTCCCTTCTTGTAGTGTCTTTGTCTGGTTTTGGTTAATAGAGTAATGCTGGCCTCATAAAGAGAGTCCAGAATTGATCACTCATCCTTCAATTCAGTTCAGTTCAGTCACTCAATTGTGTCCAACTCTTTGCGACCCCATGAACCACGCCAGGCCTCCCTGTCCATCACCAACTCCCTGAGTTTACCCAAATTCATGTCTATTGAGTCGGTGATGCCATCCAACCATCTCATCCTCTGTCATCCCCTTCTCCTCCTGCCCCCAATCCCTCCCAGCATCAGAGTCTTTTCCAATGAGTCAACTCTTCACATCAGATGGCTAAAGTATTGGAGTTTCAGCTTCAACATCAGTCCTTCTAATGAACACTCAAGACTGATATCCTTCAGGACAGACTGGTTGGACCTCCTTGCAGTTCAAGAGACTCTCAAGAGTCTTTTCTGACACCACAGTTCAAAAGCATCAATTCTTCAGCGCTCAGCTTTCTTTATAGTCCAACTCTCACATCCATACATGACCACTGGAAAAACCATAGCCTTGACTAGATGGACCTTTGTTGGCAAAGTAATGTCTCTGCTTTTCAATATGCTATCTAGGTTGGTCATAACTTTTCTTCCAAGGAGTAAGCGTCTTTTAATTTTATGGCTGCATTCACCATCTGCAGTGATTTTGGAGCCCCCCAAAATAAAGTCTGACACTGTTTCCTTTGTTTCCCCATCTATTTGCCATGAAGTGATGGGACCAGATGCCATGATCTTCATTTTCTGAATGTTGAGCTTTAAGCCAACTTTTTCACTCTCCTCTTTCACTTTCATCAAGAGCCTTTTTAGTTCCTCTTCACTTTCTGCTATAAGGGTGGTGTCATCTGCATATCTGAGGTTATCGATCTATCTCCCAGCAATCTTGATTCCTGCTTGTGCTTCATCCAGCCCAGAATTTCTCATAATGTACTCCGCATATAAGTTAAACAAGCAGGGTGACAAGGTGACAATATACAGCCTTGATGTACTCCTTTCCCAATTTGGAACCAGTCTGTTGTTCCATGTCTAGTTCTAACTGTTGCTTCCTGACCTGCATACAGATTTCTTAAGAGGCAGGTCAGGTGGTCTGGAATCCATCTCTTTCAGAATTTTCCACAATTTATTGTGATCTACACAGTCAAAGGCTTTGGCATAGGTAATAAAGCAGAAATAGATTTTTTTTTTTAATTCTCTTGCTTTTTTGATGATCCAACAGATGTTGGCAATTTGATTTTTGGCTCCTCNAATCCATCTCTTTCAGAATTTTCCACAATTTATTGTGATCCACACAGTCAAAGGCTTTGGCATAGGTAATAAAGCAGAAATAGATTTTTTTTTTTAATTCTCTTGCTTTTTTGATGATCCAACAGATGTTGGCAATTTGATTTTTGGCTCCTCTGCCTTTTCTAAAACCAGCTTGAACATCTGGAAGTTCATGATCACTCACCTTTAACATGTTGGAAGAGCTTACCAAAAATTGGTATTAATTCTTCTTTAAGTGTCTGTTATAACACACTAGTGGAACTATCTGGTTCTGAACTTTTCTTTGTTGGGAGCTTTTGATTACTGACCTATAATTCTTCCTACGAAATGATCCGTTTAGATTTTTCATGATTCAGTCTTGGTAGGTTGGACATTTCCAGTAATTTATCGATTGTTATATTTCAACTGAACAATATCTAGACCAGATAAAGAGGGACAATACCTTTATTTCAGCATCCTGTAGTTATTTCTTTAGCAGCATTACATCTGTTAAAATTGCTAGATTGTATCCTGCACTGGACAGCAAGTACCTAATGAACAACAGGCTGTCCTGATCAACACAGTCATTCCGGTGCTGAGTGCACTAAGATAAAAAGTAACCCTCATTTTTCATAATTACATATTTATGAATATGCCTGATTACTAAAGTTTACTTGTGACCCCAAAATCAAATTTTGCTGTGCTTTCTTGCTCATTTGTGGACATTTACAAAATAGGAGAAGATTTTAGTCAGCCAATACACATTTTCCTAGCTAAGGTCAAAGAAGGCAGTGCTCTGCCTTCTTGTTTCAGATATCAAACTGTAAACAAGTGTTCTTTTCAGTCTGTGTTTCTTTCTGCTTTTTTGTGACTTTCGTTGATGACTTGGCTGTTTAAAATGGTCCCCAAATATAGTATTGTAGTGCTCTCTAGTGTTCCTAAGCACATGTAGGCTGTGATGTGCCTTACAGAGAATACACGTGTTAGATAAGCTTCCTTTGTACATGAATTACAGTGCTGTTGGCCGTGACTTAAATGTTAATGAACCAATTTATATTAAATACAGTGTCTTCAAACAGAAGCACACATAAAGCAAGATTATATATAAGTTAGCTGACCAAAATGTGATGCTCACGGGAATGTAATATGTACTTCCTCTAGTAGCAACACTTCAATATTCACTAATCCAGTGTTCCAGCAACTTGACTAGAATCAACTATATTTGTTGAATGCATAAAGCTGGATCATTTGATTCCAAACCCAAATCTTGTGTGACTGCAGTAGATGGTGGTATACAGGCAGCATGCAGTAGTATATGGTAACAGTAACTGTGGAGACAAACTTCCTTAGAGTTCAATGCTGGCTCTTTGACTTGCCAGCTGTCTAATTTGGGGCAAATTACTTAACTTTTCTCTGCCTTCTTTCACAATTGAAAGTGCAGACAAAATAGTTGCTAATGGTTGCCTGGGCTGGGTGTTGGGGGAGGGACTGACCATAAAGAGGCACAAAGTTTTGAGAAACATTTTGTATCTTGTTTATAGGTTTACAGTGGTAGTTACATAACTGCCTATGTTTTCCAAAACTCATAGAACTTAAAAGGGTAAATTTCACTTTGTATAAACTCTAACAGTAAATTTGAAGGTTGAAAAAGGAGTAACAGTCAAGATTAAAGGAATAATGCACATAAAACATTTACTGCACTACCTGCTTATATAGTATAAATATTTGTAACTTTCTAACAATAATAGGAAGACTCTGATGCTGGGAGGGATTGGGGGTAAGAGGAGAAGGGGACGACAGACGATGAGATGGATGGATGGCATCACGGACTCAATGGGCCTGAGTCTGAGTGAACTCCGGAAGTTGGTGATGGACAGGGAAGCCTGGCGTGCTGCGATTCATGGGGTCGCAAAGAGTCGGACACGACTGGGCGACTGAACTGAACTGAACAATAATAGGGAAAGGTTAGGGGGTNGCATCACGGACTCAATGGGCCTGAGTCTGAGTGAACTCCGGAAGTTGGTGATGGACAGGGAAGCCTGGCGTGCTGCGATTCATGGGGTCGCAAAGAGTCGGACACGACTGGGCGACTGAACTGAACTGAACAATAATAGGGAAAGGTTAGGGGGTGTAAGAAAAAGCAGAGTGGACTCCTGAACCAGGGTCCTAATCTGGCTCTTTCACATATTAGCTAGATGCTGAGCTCAGTTTAGGGTGTTCATTTGCTTACTGTAAATCTTAGACTGGACAACACACGTGAAACATCTGTGTAAACCATGGAGTCACATAGAAGAGTAAGAAATGGAATTTTTCATGAGATAGCAGTACAAAAGCACAGGGCCACATAAACTGGGGTGTTAAGGTCATCTCTGCAAGGTAGTAGAATTTGGTGGGCTGTAAAACCACTGAGAAAAGGAGAACGCATCTCTTTATAAGAAACTCGGTCCCAATCCTATTCAAGTTACTACTGGCTCCACATTAATTCCAAGACAACCCAACTGGCCTAATGAGGTACGGGCATACCTCACACTCGAAGGAATGCCAATGCCAGGAGGATGTAAGAGCTGAGTTTGGGAGAACATCTTTCTGCTAGACAATGCAGTAGGAGTCAGACACCCCTTGCTTCCGAAACTCGGTAACAGCCTCTGATGTGAGGAGTGTGAGGAGAGAGTTAGGCCATTTCACCGCTGCTTTTTAGTTCATGGATGTCTCAGGAGTTCTCACGCTTGAGAGCAGATCAGCAGTGGCAGCGGCTGCTGGAATCTCATCGTGGGTGGCTGGTATCTCCCGCAAAGCCCACAGTGGGAGCCTGGTAACACCATACTGCACTGGGGCTCTTCCTCAAGGAAAAAGCATGGTTTGGAACGCCAAGTAGGGTTTCAAGTTGGGCCAGAAGTTGGAACCCAAAGTTCCCTCCAAAGCCACGAGATACACTCGTTGAATTCGCACGCCTTGTGAGTTCTGACAGTCGTCACATGACAACTACCACAACACCTGAGGGCACGGGCCATGGAGTGCGTGGCTTGGTTTCAGTTCAGTTCGACAGGGACCCTAACTTAATCGCACCTGGAAGTTTGAGAGAGCAAGTTTCCTTGCCGGCGAGTTTACCCTCAGCAACCAAACTCCATAAAGTGCTCTTCACGCCGGAAGTGCACTAATCCGCAGCACGTGGGGTTGCCAGGGCGCTCTTCACGTGACTGGGCGGGGCCTCAGGAAGCTTATAGCCAATGGTAGCGCGAGAGGGCGGTGCCTATGACGCGCTGGGACCTATCCCGGAAGTGGGGCTGAGGTGGGGGCGGGAAAGGGCGGGGAGGCCGGGGTGTGGAAAGTGTGGCGGCCCCGCCCCGTCTCTTGGAACTGCCGCGGCCGCCACAGCTGCCGCCGCCGCAGCTGTGCGGGACTGGCGCGAGCGCGCAGGCAAAAGGCTCTCTTTACCTTCTGAAAGGTGAAGACTCGGGGAAAAGGTGGTGGGGCTGCAACCGGAGCGAGGAAGGGCTGGGGTAGGCAGCCAGAGCCGAGCCCCGACCGAGAAGAGAAGGAAGGATGGATGGGAGACCGAGGCGAGCGCGGGACCCGCCAGGGCTCAGGCCCGTGAGGCGCCGGGCCGGGGATGTCGGCAGGACAGAGGGTGTCTGAGAGGTCGAAGTGACGCTGCTGCAGGCTGGAGGGAGAAGTGTGCGCCCACTGCCCGAGGGCCAGGTGCTGATGGCCAGGTCCTGTTATCCCCATCCTTCGCAGGGATGTGCGGCCTGGGCTGGGTCCCCCGCACTGAGGATCCGGGCGGCAGCGGAGGGCCGGGCGGCGTGGTGCGGGAAGGTCGTCCGGCGGTGGGACGGTGGGGGCCGGGATTTGCTGCCCCTCGAGCGGGTGAGCGCCCTCGGCGGGTATTCAACAACCCCAGCGAGCTCTGCTGCGACTCCCTCCCACCTCCCCACCAAAGGATGGAAAAGTTTGTAAGGCTGGAGTTAGAAAGTGCTCACTATTCCGGGTGGGTGTTGTATAAATGCAGAAATAATAGATCCATGATGCTTGGCTCGTAACTTGTCGGAAATGAGACGTTTCCCTGCTTGCATGCTAGTTGTTAAAAAGCAAACAAACTTTTTGCATAGTACCCTCAGAGGAATCTCCCCAGCCCACCATGGCGGATGAAATTGATTTCACTACTGGAGATGCTGGGGCTTCCAGCACTTACCCTATGCAGTGTTCCGCCCTGCGCAAAAACGGCTTCGTGGTGCTCAAAGGACGGCCATGCAAGATAGTGGAGATGTCAACTTCCAAAACTGGAAAGCACGGTCATGCCAAGGTAAATGCCCTTCCTGGTCTGCCTTGGCATTGGGGTTTTGATCATTTGTATTCCATTACAGAACATGAGGTTTCTAAACTTATAAGTGTATAAGAACACATATTTTTTTTTCTTCCCACAATTACTTTGTGATCAGCTATTTGAATACTGAAAGGTACCATTTCCTTCTTCGGCCCTAATAATGTTTCATTAACTGGGAATTGAAACTTTCCTGAATCCTAGTGACTTAGGCAATCTGTTTTACAAGTGAGAAAACCTGTTCTAACATCAGTCTAAGGAATTTTTCTTAAGCACTTTTATGATTGAGTTACTAGACTGTATAATATTGGGTCTTGATATGTCATGATACTGTTTAGTTGTTCACTGCTTCTCAGTTGTATGACCACTATTTTTTTTTAAGAAGTAAAATTAGATGACCTTGGAAGGAGAAAAAAATCTGTCATAATCAGCATTGGTATTATGCTTCTTTGTATGTAATGAGTGATATCTTGGCAAAGATTAAACAGATTTCCTGTTCTCCCTTCTCTGTTAGGTTCACCTTGTTGGAATTGATATTTTCACGGGCAAAAAGTATGAAGATATTTGCCCTTCTACTCACAACATGGATGTTCCAAATATTAAGAGAAATGATTATCAAGTAAGTATTAATTTCCTTTAAAATACTTCTTGTTTCCTAAAGGTGCAAATACTTTCTACTGTCAGTTGTAATTTAATAAAACCCAAAATTAGTTTTCTAGGTTTTTCTAACCCGTTATTAGGTACTGCTTATCTTAGAAATGGGAGAAATATAGTGCTGTTTAACACTTGTACTTTATCTAGGACGACTGCTAGTTTGCCCTTTAACATTCTTGGGTTTTAAAAATTTGAACACTTCCTGTTTTTCAGATCAAATGACTCTATATTGTGAGTCCAATGTTTAGTAAAATTACTATTCTCTTTGCTGTAAATTATTTCAAGTTTAAATAATTCCCTTCTGGGTTTTTTTTTTTTTTTTAACCTTACCAGACCTAAGATTCTCATTTTTGGAATTCATGTTCCACCAACCAAGTTTGTATGTAATAATGAATGAGTGTCAGAATTTGGTGTCCTTAAATAGGGAGATAAGTTGAAAGCCATAAATACAAAGGATAAAGTGTATGGTCACTGAATAAGGTGAAGGAAAAAAAAAAACTTCGTAGTTGTTTAATTTATATTCAGTGACCATGCTGTGAAATTATAGGTATAAACTGAAACTTTTAGTTCCAATATTACATTTGGATAAGTCATAAACATGATAGCATTTTCTTGTTTGGAGTATTGATAGTAACTAAACCACTGACTTCACAGGATGTGGGAATTCAGATTAATCATAACTAAAGTCTTTCTTGAAAGTCTTCAATTTCTTTATCAAACATCTATATATAGAACTCTTTTCTATTCATTTTACATAGTGAAAAATACAAATGTGATGCTCAATTTGTTTTACCCAATTTAAACTGATTTCTTTCCATACCTTATATTTGTGTTTATAATTTTTAAAGAATGTTACCATTAATTGCAATATACGATGATTTCCTTTTAGTTTTTGTCCACATGTAAACATATTTTTACACAATTTTAATCTAGTAAGCAGTTTTATATTTTCATTTTCCCTCTTAATAAAATGTTTTCTATTGTTGTTTAAAAGTCTGTAGAAATTTGAATGTCTTAGTAGAATAATAGAAAGTTTTTAAATCAGGCAGATCTGAGTTTTGATCTAGTTCTGCCACTTTCACTGGGTGATCTTGAACAAATTATGCAACCTTTCTAATCCTCAGTCTTCCCATCTACAAAGGAGGGATAATATGAAGATTAAATGAGAATATGTACCCCTAATTACCTCTTAATTAGATATATACCCCAAGGTAATTTTTCCTGTATAAAAACCTCACTGAATCACTTATTCTTGGCGTACTTAATTTGAACATTGCATACAGTGCTACTGCTGCCATAGAATTTTTTTTTGCCAAAAATGAATTTGTGTTTTCATCCTTAACATGTGAATGCTTTGAATATGCAATATCCGTTAATATTCATTCAGTATATAATACTTTTGCCTTTGAGTGTTTCAGAAAAATATTATCAGTAGTTCAGATGACTACCACTGTGATCAAATTAGCCAATCATTGATTAGAACTCAGGATTAACATAAAGGAAAATTTTGGTTTGAGTTGTATTTTGGCAGGACCAGAACTAGAATGAGGGAAATGAGATTAGTAAAGCCCTTGCCTCAAGCACAAATTTTACATAAAGACAAGACCAGTAACAATGCCAAGCCACATAGGGGCCTAAGTCAGAAGAGAAAAATCAGAAATTTGATCTTGTCTGAAAATTTGTTCATTATAGAATTTTTGCATTCTAATTTTTAAAAATACTACCTTAACCTGATCACTGAGGGTTTTGTGTGTTTGTGTGCACATGCACACCGCCTTAAATTTTGCACCCAAAACAAGTGCCTCACATGGTTCACTGTAGTCCCAGCCTTTGGTATATAGTCTGTGTTGCAGAGCTGATAAGAAAATGGCTCAAGCCTAACAGTCTAGGATCAGATCCTTTCTTTGGCATCTACTAATTACATGACATTGGTTGACAAGTTCTTTAATCTCTCATCTGCCTTTTTGTATTTATAAAATAAGGATAAGAATAATAAACTCCTCATGGAATCACTGTAAGGATTAATTAGTTAATTCTTAGAACAGTGCCTTGCAGAGTGAGCACTCAGTGATCACACCTCTTCATTAACAAGTCAGCATAGAATACTTATTTCTGTTCATTTAAAAAATTAGTTCGATGAACCTTTCCAGTTATATTATTCATTGTGCTATGGTGGTCTTCACTATCCAAGTGGCTTGATTCAGTTTCTACTTATTATTTGGCTACTTGTAGTCCATTGTGTTTGCTGAATTCAGTATTTCAAGTTCCAGCTTGGCAGTCAGCTGAAGTGAAATATTATTCATTATAATAATTGAAAGGTAAATCTTTTTTTAAGAAAAGAAAGGTATTTATATTTTTATGTATTTTAAAATAAGTTCAAAATGAAAAATTGTCTGAATTCCATTCCAAGATGTAGCTGGAATTGCTAATTTCTATCCTTTCTCTCAAAACTAGTTATCATTGTCTAGGGCTCACTGATAGTGTAAAATATAAATACGCTTAAACACTTTTGGGAATCCCCAGACTCTTAAATATAGAAATGCTTGTTTAAACTCTGCTACTCCCTTGAATCATATTGCTTTAGAAAGTGCTATGTTCCTGTGCACCATACCACAAGTTAAATGCATTTTTGTCATTGACTAAAGTTTTATCTGTCATTTAAAGATCATTTTTCAGAAGGAAAGCTAATCACTACAGGACATGTTAAAGTATAGATTGTGTATCTTTGGATTATTGGTGAATTTCCAAAACTATGAATATTAAATCCTAGTATACTCTTCAAATAAGTGTATGTCTTTTGTNCACCATACCACAAGTTAAATGCATTTTTGTCATTGACTAAAGTTTTATCTGTCATTTAAAGATCATTTTTCAGAAGGAAAGCTAATCACTACAGGACATGTTAAAGTATAGATTGTGTATCTTTGGATTATTGGTGAATTTCCAAAACTATGAATATTAAATCCTAGTATACTCTTCAAATAAGTGTATGTCTTTTGTATAAGGAGTTGAATTTTGTTGTTGCAGCTTAAAATAGAACAACAAAGAAAATAATGATGCAGTGAATTCTCTGTGTTTGAAGTCTTTTTATACTTTTTAATCTGTTTGTGGAATCTTTGTGTTCCCTGGTAGAAGCAGCGTTTCTTTGGAATAAACAACCTCTAAATCAGCAGATCCCAGTATTTCAGGGAGAAGAAACATATTTTACTACAGGGTCAGTGAGGGTAACAGTGAGAAGAGCCTTCTACCTTTGGTTCCTAGGCCTGTGTATTTTACCTTTGAGAGAAATAGTACCATATACTGGAATATACTGTAACTTGTAAAACAGCACCCAGGCCTGCATTGTCCAGTAGGTGGCAAAGATGAGTAGGCCAATACAAACTCAGAATGATGGGAGTACATGGAGCAGTGAATCCTCTGAGTGTTGTCCTGCTGTCTTTTATTTAGCC
This sequence comes from Neotragus moschatus, assembly GCA_006410615.1. Taxonomy (NCBI): domain Eukaryota; kingdom Metazoa; phylum Chordata; class Mammalia; order Artiodactyla; family Bovidae; genus Neotragus; species Neotragus moschatus. Next base: position 45,657 of record SJYA01000228.1, read on the forward strand.
TGTCAAATGAATTTTTTAACCAGAAATGATACTGTGTGAGGTACTGAAGGAATGTGACAGTTTATAAATCCATAGATGAGATTTCAGCAGAAGCACTGCAGGCAGCAAAGGCAAATTTATATGTAAAGTAAGAATATATTGCAGTGAGCACAAACTGCTGCCTCTTCTATGATGGAGGGAATTTACTATCACCAGGTGGCTGGCTTTTTGCCCTAGGTTCAGTTCAGTCGCTCAGTCGTGTCCGACTCTTTGCGACCCCATGAACTGCAGCACGCCAGGCCTCCCTGTCCATAACCAACCCCGGGAGTCCACCCAAACCCATGTCCATTGAGTCGGTGATGCCATCCAACCATCTCACCCTCTGTCGTCTGCTTCTCCTCCTGCNTCCTATCATTTTGCCTTTTCATACTGTTCATGGGGTTCTCAAGGCAAGAATATTGAAGTGGTTTGCCATCCCTTCTCCAGTGGACCACATTCTGTCAGACCTCTCCACCATGACCTGTCTTGGGTGGCCCCATTGGGCATGGCTTAGTTTCATTCAGTTAGACAAGGCTGTGGTCTGTGTGATCAGATTGGCTAGTTGTCTGTGATTGTGGTTTCAGTGTGTCTCCCTCTGATACCCTCTCTCAGTGCCTACCATCTCACTTGGGTTTCTCTTACCTTGGACATGGGATAACTCTTCATGGCTGCTCCAGCAAAGCACAGCCGCTGCTCCTTACCTTGGATGTGGGGCAGCTCCTCTCGGCCGCTGCACCTGACCTCAGGCCCCTGACCTTTGCTGTAGGAAATAGTGCCATATCAGTGACTCTGCAGTGGTCTGTACTCTGAGGTACCAGCAGCAGCTGTAGTCAGTAGTGGCTGTAGGTCACATCAGCCTTGGTGAGAAAGAACCTGTGTCAATTAGCTTATGCCACAATGGCCAGTCATTGGTAAGCCAATTGAGCAAGGACTGAGAAGTCTACAATAAGAAACTAAGTGACATTTGCCGATAGAATCATCTTGTCATGTAACTATCTGCCTCCTCAGTAGCATGTCCTCTTGGTAAGGATTTATACAGACACATTCTCTATTCAGAGAGGCCCCTTCAGGTATCACTTTCTCAAACCGTATTTTCAGCAGTTTTCCCATCTTGTTCTTTCAGTGTGGTTGAACTTCCATACAGACTCTTAGCTATTGCCCATCATCCGTGTAAATCTAAACCTTCAGTTCTTTATCCTCTGAGTCCAGTGCATGAAGTTCTCATCCTCAGTGTCTCTCCAAGTAGTTTCACCAGACCATGCATAAACATCTAGAAATCACTCTGCATTTTTTTATTTTTCAGTCAGCTGCTCATAGGGAGGAGAAGGCAGTGGCACTCCACTCCAGTACTCTTGCCTGGAAAATCCCATGGACAGAGGAGCCTGGTGGGCTGCAGTCCATGGGATCGCTAGGAGTTGGACATGAGCGACTTCACTTTCACTTTTCACTTTTATGCATTGGAGAAGGAAATGGCAACCCACTCGTGTTCTTGCCTGGAGAATCCCAGGGATGGGGGCGCCTGGTGGGCTGCCGTCTATGGGGTCGCACAGGGTTGGACACGACTGAAGCGACTTAGCGGCAGCAGCAGCTCATAAGGAACTCTCCCCACAAAGCCACTGGTATGAGTTGAGGGGGAAGCGGTGGATGTTGCAGAAGGTACTTTCTGAGTCTCATACAGCTTGCCTGTGCCTTGGTCTCATATATGCAGCTTCCACTTGATGAAGTGGCGCTGTGCATACCCAGTTTTATGGCTTGATAGGTCAGATAGCACTCTAGTTGATAATTAGTGTTATTTACTTGTGTTGTTTGGTAACAGTGGTCAAGCATGCAGTTCCTTCTTGCTCAGTCTCCTCCCCAGGCCCCTGCTTCTCCCGTTGCTGCAATGGACCAGCAGCTCTAAAGAAGTAGCTTGAGAGTGCTGGAGGAAGAGGAAAAGGAAGGAGAGAAAAAGGAGGTCTTACTGAAAAGTCTGACTGTTTTGAAATATATTGAGAAATAAAATTAAGTTCGGAAGTTAGGGCTAAGAAAGCACCTGTAGTGATGCTATTCCTTCTCCAGCTTTCTGCTATTGTGTACCAATAATACAAATACAGGCAAAAAGTTGCTCCATAATTTTCCTTTTTCATGTTCTTATCTGACCACATCATGGACAGAATCTCCAGTCACTGGCTTTCCCCACATACTTGCTTTCAGTTCATGCTTTGTTTCCTCAGCTCCCTGTGCCTCTAACTATTTAGTGGTTACAGTGCTCTTTCTAGAATTCTGATATACCATAGCATTTTTTTTTCTGCTTTTTATAGTAGACATTTTCAAAATATGATGAACCTCATATACCCATCATCCACCTTAAAAAATTATCAATACATAGCAAATCTTATTTCATTCATACCCCACTATCTGCTTTTATTTCCTGTATCCTCTATCTCTTGATTATTTTGAAGCTAATTCCAGATATTATGTGATTTATTATTTCATCTGCAAATATTTTGATACACATTTTTAAAAGGTAAGGGCTAAAGAGCAAGATCAAAGCACACTGTGGCACCTCTAAAATTACTAATTCCTTAATGTCTTCAAATATCCAATGTCTACATTTTCTTAATTGTATTTGTGTTTTGCTTTTTCAGATGTGATAGTTAATTGTTTTTATTTTGTAGTTTTTCTAAATCAGGACCTAAATAAAGTCCACACATTGAAATTGGTTGAGGTATTGCTTAAATCTGCTTTATAGGTTCTCCTCTCTCATACATGCATTTGAGTCTCTCTTTCCTCCCTTCCTTATTTATCTCTCTCTCTGTGCCCCCTCTCAATTGTTTGATGAAGAACGTTGCTCTGTAGACTTTCCCACAGGCTTTATTTTGTAATTGCATTTTCCTCGTTCTTTAACATGTGCCTTTGTCCCACATATTTCTGAAAATGGATAATTAAATGTACGGATCTAGTTTAGATTTTTATTTTTTTCATCTTTTTTCTTTAACAAGAACTACCCCAAAGGTGATGTTCTGTGCGGTCATCAAGTAAATCAATCTTATGGTTTGCTCTTTTGTGATGTTATTAGATATGTAATAACTCCCTCAATCCATTAACTTATTAGGGAAGACAAAGTAATAACAATCAGTTACTCTTTTTTTAAAAAAATAAAAGCTAGAACACTTCTATAAACAGAAACTTTCCTTTAGCTTTTTTGATTACCCTTGGAACAGTATATAATAGGAAAGGCAATATAAATACTTGATTCTTGCCCTTTAATTACCACTTTTGAAAATTAGTTGGTTCTCTGGCTTTTACTGAAGATGACCAGTGAAATGGTTTTTTGCCACTTTGAACTCAAGCATTTAAACACATTTATGTTTCAGTATATTGTAGTTATTATCATTATTCATTCTCAAATTGTTCTCTCTTTGGCCAGAGGGCCCTTATTTCAGTTAGCTCCTGAATCCCTTTGATATGGATCACCAATGCTTCCACATCTTGTATGCTTCCTACTATGGACCTGGAATTATCCATTTCCCCAGGAGCCCTGTGCAGAGAAATACCAGCATGCACTGGATTCTTTGAGTGGGGAATGATGGACACATTCTGGTGCTGGTATTTTGGGGTGTGGTGTGATTCCAGGTGTCATTCAGTAGCTTGGTATGCCACTGCATGGCTGACTCTTCTATTGCCAGTTTTCTGACCCTGCCTTCTCCTGTCTCCTTGCTTACTGTTAACAAAGTGATTTCTTTTTCTACCAAAAACAATTGTTCATAACATTTCAAAGTTACCAAATGAGTATTGTTCAGTCACTTGGTTGAGTCCGACTCTTTTCAACTCCATGGACTGCAGCACACCAGGCTTCCTTGCCCTTCACCATCTCCCAGAGCTTGCCTCAAACTCATGTCCGTTGAGTCGGTGATGCCATCCAACCATCTCATCCTCTGTCATCCCCTTCTCCTGCCTTCAGTCTTTCCCAGCATGAGGGTCTTTTCCAACAAGTTGGCTCTTCACATCAGGTGGCCAAAGAATTACAGCTTCAGCTTTAGCATCAATCCCTCCAGTGAATATTTAGGATTGATTTCTTTTAGGATTGATTGGTTTGATCTCCTTGCAGTCCAAGGGACTCTTAAGAGTCTTTCTCCAACACCACAGTTCAAAAGCATCAATTCTTTGGCAGTCAACCTTCTTTGTGGTCCAACTCTCACATCCATACATGACTATTGGAAAAATCATAGCTTTGACTATATGGACCTTTGTAGGCAAAGTAACATCTCTGCTTTTCAATATGTTGTTTAGGTTTGTCATAGCTTTTCTTCCAAGAAGCAACCGTCTTCTAATTTCAAGGCTGCAGTCACTATCCACAGTGATTTTGGAGCCCAAGAAAGTAGAGTCTGTCACTGTTTCCTTTGTTTCCCCATCTGTTGGCCATGAAGTGATGGGACCAGATGCCATGATCTTTGTCTTTTGAATGCTGAGTTTTAAGCCAGCTTTTTCACTCTCCTCTTTCACCTTCATCAAGAGGCTCTTTAATTCCTCTTCACTTTCTGCCATAAGGGTGGTGTCATCTGCATATCTGAGGTTATTGATATTTCTCCCAACAGTCTTGATTCCAGCTTGTGCTTCATCCAGCCTGGCATTTTGCATGATGTACTCCGCATATAAGTTAAATAAGCAGGGTGACAATATATAGCCTTAATGTACTCCTTTCCCAATTTTGAAACAGTCCATTGTTCCATGTAAGGTTCTAATTGTTGCTTCTTGACCTGCATACGGATTTCTCAGGAGGCAGGTAAGATGGTCTGGTATTCCCATCTCTGGAAGAATTTTCCACAGTTTGTTGTGATCCACACAGTCAAAGGCTTTAGTGTAGCCAATGAGTAGATTTGCTTAAGATGAAGGATCAGAAGGAAATATTTAGAATTATAACTGTCTCCTTACCACCATCTCCTTCTGACTGTATAGAATCAGAGAGGGCTTTGAGGAAAGATTGAAAAAGTTGCACAGAAATATGCTTGAAACACAAAATTGACACTGTTAGCTTTTTTTTTTTTTACAAGATTGAAAATTATAAAAGGGGAAATGGTACCTTGAAAGTGGAAAAATCTGGCAGATACTACTGTAGCCAGGTGATCAAAGTTAATATCACCAGTAATAGGAAATAGACATTATTTACCTCTTGATGTGATACTCTGAGGACACATTCTTTATACAGTAATCCTTCCAAAAATGCACTATCTTATTCATTAAGAAACTGACAAACTCAAACTAAGAAACATTCTATAATTCAATGAATCTGTGCTTGTCAAAAACATCAGTGTCATGAAAGACAAAGGATCAGGAGCTGTTCCAAATTAAGAGACTGAACTGGTATGATAGCCAAAAAAATACCAGGCACGATCCTGGAGCTGGGAGGGAAAAAAAGACAACACTGCAGCTTTGAATAATACGTTAGCAATATTGAATTTCCTGATTTTGAAAAATAAACTGTGAGTATATGAGAGTATGTCCTTTTTCTTGAGAAGAACACAGTATTATTGCTGAAGAGTCATGATGTTTGAAACTTACTCTCAAATAGTTCAGTAAAAATAAAAGAATAAGAATGTGTATGAAAGCATTTTATATATTCCATATATACTAGAGATTAAAAAAAAGCACGTGGTTAAATGTTAACAAAGAGTAAATTTAAGTAAAAGATGAAGGATTTCATTGCATTACTTTTACAACTTTTCTTTAAGAAGAGCAAATAATTCATTTTTATTATTTCATTTTTCTATAGCTTAGTTTTATTTTTGAAAAGTTTAATTTTATTTATTGCAATTTATTTTAATGTTTATAAACAAATACTTTAGTAGATGTTTTATAATATGTCTGTCCATTTTTGTATTTGAAATGCTTTATAGTTCATCCCATGGCTTATGAATGCTTTGTTATGAATTGCTTTTAAAAAATAAAATACCATATAAATTTCAAAATACCAATATTATTTGCTTATGTGGTTCAGTCACTAATGGAATTTCAGTCACTCTTGAAATTGACAAGTTCTACCTCAGGGAGGTGCTAAAGGAGCTAAAATAAAACAATGAGCCTGTGGTTGTCTAAAAGTTACACTTCTGTCTCAGCCTCCTTGCTCCCCCCACTTTTCTGCCAGCTACCTCACAAATGTTTGAGTGACCAACAGATTAAAGTGTTTGTGGTGGCTCAATAGGGTGGCTCTTTGTTTTTGAGATTATAAACATGTGCAAACCCTGAAATCTCTTGTGGTCGGTGCAGTGTCTGTGGAAAGCCACTGCCTGAGTCGGTGGCGCTATAAAGGAGGGCTTTGACATTCTATCTCTGGGGTATGCCTGTGTATGTCATAGTGGCTGAAGGGGACCAGGGACCGTGTCTCTGATTCCTTTTGTATATCTCAGTGTTAGCATCTGGCATGCTGGCTGGTTGCCTTTCATAAAACCTCTTGGAATTCTAGGCACACTGATGGTGTACCTGCTTTTAGAATAAATGAATGTGGCCTGCCAGGTTCCTCATACCTGTAATGAAAAAAATTCAGTGATATCAAAACTGTGTCTTTTTGCAGGTCAGGTTGATGACTGGGTTTGTTGCATCGATCTTAATAAGCTAATTTTTTCCTTTTTAAAAAAATCTAGTGTTGTTAGCAGTGAGCTGGAGACTAAAAATTTTCCACTTCAGTTTGTTTATAATCAAATTATAAAACATGTTCTTTACAGTCATGAAAAACTGAAAATAACTTTTATGCCCATTAATACAAAAATGGTTAAATCAGTAAACTGTATCCATGCAGCTCTGAAGTGATTAAAGAGATTAAGGTAAGTCAATATTTTCTAAAATTTAAAGATTTCTAAAACATATTTAAGTGAAAACAGCTTGCTGAAAAATACTTAACTCATTTATTTTTGAAAACAACTATATTTGTATTGTGTACATAAATGTAAATACTGCTGGGTACCCTATTTAAAAAAGCCAGATTGTTGAATAATGTAGAGATTTGGGGGAGGGAATAATGCAAGAAGGAATGAACTTGTACTTTTTGTCTATACCTATCTTCTCCTTTTCTATGTGTAGCATTCTTAAGTACCAAACATTTATTAATGTATTACTGTGTACTTATACAAATAAATGCAAATGGAAATTCATGTTAAAATTATACAGGAGTGGATATAATCTAATCAGTGCAAATGATACAATTTCTTTCAATAGCTGATATGCATTCAGGATGGTTACCTTTCCCTGCTAACAGAAACTGGTGAAGTTCGTGAGGATCTTAAGCTGCCAGAGGGTGAACTAGGCAAAGAAATAGAAGGAAAATATAATGCAGGTGAAGATGTACAGGTAAAGACCTATGGGGAGATTTTTTTTAAGCTATTTTAAAAAAGCTTTGACCTAAATTAGTTAGCATAAAATACTATAAGAAATACGGCTATTAGATACTGCTGAAATGTTGAAAAGGAACTCTAGAACTAGGCAGTTTCCCCAGGATACCTTTTACCATGCCTGTTCCCAAAGAAAGTATCAAAGTTCATTTTTCACTACATAGACACTGTCAACCCCAAATTTGTTTTGAAGGTCAGCCTGAACTATTCTGAAGGATAAGAAAGGATGTTATGGGAATTCTAGAGTGAAGGTGATTTGTTTTATCTTTGTTGTAACTTTCAGAAGTATAACATCTAAGTATTGCGGCATTTATAGTTCTTATTCTTCTGTTCTCTGGAAATTGTTTTAAAAACCACAGTTTAAGGAATTCTTCTCTAGAAAACTGTAGAGAAAGATGATTTGATCTTGGAATGTCTCTTTCCAAAATAAATATATATAAAAATCCGCAAATACTCATCTCATCCTCCTTCGCTCACTGTATCCACAAGTCCGTTCTCTGTGTTTGGAAACGTATACATGGCCACATTAAAATAGATGAGCAGTGGGAACTTGCTGTATGATGCAGGGAGCTCAGACCCAGTGCTCTGTGACAGCCTAGAGGGGTGGGAGGAGGGCCAATAGGAAGAGGACATAGGTACACCTATGGCTGATTCCTGTTGTAGAGCAGGAACCAACACAATATTGAAAAGCAATTATGCTCCTATTAAAAATAAATAAATCTTTTAAAGTTAAATAAGCAGGGTGAAAAATAGATCCACAATTATCCAGTGTATGATGAATTAAATATATCTTATATAGATATTGCCTTTTGAGTAACTTTTTATCTGCCTTTTTTTTTTTTTTCCTTCTAGGTATCTGTCATGTGTGCAATGAGTGAAGAATATGCTGTAGCCATAAAGCCCTGCAAATAAATGGGAACATCAGGCATGACCAAACTGTTTAGGTCTGGATCAGCTACAGATCTAAAGTTTGGTTCTAAGTTGTCACCAAAGCTATGGCCTTCATAAGCAACCTCATTTCTTTTTCAGTTGTTTTGAAATTGTGCTGAGTTAGTTCTGTAGGCAATTAGTAATTTAAAAAAATAATCAAGATATATAACTTTTTTTTTAAATTTTGTAGGTATCTTTATTATAACATTCCTGTGGTTTTCAGTATGTGAGTCCAAGAAACAGATGAGATAGCTTCAGCAGATGTGATTTGTCTGAGCAAATCATTCCTGAATTTTAGTTAAATGATAAATAAACCAGGGTTTTAAATAATGTAGCATCCGGTGGTATTGATGTATCACATTTAAGTTGAATTGCTCTGCATTAATTTCAAACTTAATGTCATAGAATAAGTAGATTATGATTGGAATTGTCAGAATTTAAGCCTGGGTGTGGCAAGTACAGATCCTTAAACAAAAATTATGTTATCAGAAGTGCCAGTTATCTTAGTAACTGTGTGCAGTCCACCTGTGTTACCTCAGTCATTCTGTTCTTTGCCAAATTTCTGGCAGACTTAATATAATCTATATTATGGTCATTTTAGTACTTTGTTGTGGTTAACAGAGGCATTAAACTGTTGTGTGACTGTTAGCAAGCCATATTGTAAAGAAGGCCCAAAGGACAGTGGCAGAGGGTGTTGGTAAAAGCTGTAGCTTTTTATTTGAGGCCTTTGTAATCAGCATAAAAATAGGAAGTTTCTTTTTTGAAATCAGAATATTAAACAAAAACTGGAAATTCTTAAATTATCTGGAACGCTCGTTAAATTTATGTATTTTTTTTCTAACATGAAAGTGAATCATAGAAGAAAAGTTACTTTATATGATTATTTAACTGATGTATATGTATTTATCTGATTGTCATGTGACTTAATTCACTTACTGGTATGAAATATAGCTAGGAAAGATTTCTATAAACTGAATTACTTAAAAGTATTCGGCTACATTTCTGTTCAGTCTTTTGGACTATATATCTATTTCCAGAATTCTAGGCATTATCACAGGGTTTGTGAGGACTTTAGACTCAATAACAGCCATTATATTGCAGTGAAACTTAGAACAAAATCACCATTTCAGTAATACTTTCATTCTCTAAAACTGATTATAAGACCTCTCCCATCATACATTGACTTCTAAAAGGCCTTGGTACCCTATCACCTAGAGGAAAATCTGCATGATGCTATAATTCGGTCTACTCAGTGATTGGAAATAGCATTAGGAACAGAAGATCCCAGTTTTAGTTACTTAATTTGCCCACGTTTTAAATCTTCTATTGGCCTCAGCAAAACCACTTGGAGAAGAAGCAAGATGCTTTAAGGAAATGCAAGAGGAATTCTAAAGCACAAGAAAGATTGATGTTGTGGTTAATCATTTTTTAGTATAACATTTTAGCTTTTGCCCATCTAAAGCACAATTAGTAATTAGGCTAAATTCTTTCATTTCCAGAATTCCATTTAGGTATCTACTAGATACTGCTTTAGTTTTTTAATACTCTGTGGTATGTATCTTACTTGTGACTGGTTGGCATCGTTACCTGCAGGAATTCCAGAAAGTTACCAATCTGTGCTTCTTGCTGGCCATTTATATGACCCCAGTTAACTACACTAGTATTCTGGTTTAGTATTAATTCTGAGTTAGCATGCCTTTGTTCTTCCTGATTTATCAGACTTCACATAAATATATTTTCAATTGCAAGGTAAAGTATTTCAATTGTAAAACATATATAAATTATAATAATGCACCTATACTTCATATGTTGAATGGCAAAAGCTACTTATGCATAAGTATTTCAAGTACTATAATAAAGTGTAAATACTCTTCTGACATATAATTATAGGTATAGATTTTAAAGATATGGGACTGTTTATTTTCATATAAGTCAATACTTGTTTCTCTTGAACAATATATTTCATTTAGAAAAGCTTTATAAATTGTATTAAAAGGAAGCAGGAAACATTTTTTAATAGAACAGAAATGACTTCATTCTTTTTTGACATCAGAAATATCAAAAGTTGATTCCTAGTATTTGTTGTACTTTTTTGTAGCAAATGTTAAATGTCACAGTTACCACCTGTAGAATGTAGACTGCCATGTTGATAGATTATACAGTGATATACCTTTTTGTCTGCGGCATTTCACCAACTTATATACAATATTATACTAACAAGTGGAATATTTGTTTCTTTCTAGAAAAACACATTTTATTTCTACTGTGAAGACTTTGTTATGTCTTATTTGCTACCAAGTTGTATACCCTCTGAAACAGATCAAATTATTGCTACTTTGACTTAGCGTTTGCATCATAAACATAATTATGATGTTTCTTTCATGCTCCCTTCCAAGGGCTGTCAAGTCACTTGAAATTGTTGCTAACTGAGCGACTTCACTTTCACTTTTCACTTTCATGCATTGGAGAAGGAAATGGCAACCCACTCCAGTGTTCTTGCCTGGAGAATCCCAGGGACGGGGGAGCCTGGTGGGCTGCCATCTGTGCGGTTGCACAGAGTTGGACACAACTGAAGCGACTTAGCAGAAGCAGCAGCAAGCTCTTGAATCCATTTCCATTTATGGTACAAAATTCTGTATGGATGCTTTATAACTATTACCAAAACTCTCCGGCAGCCAGAGCATGAAATCTTTAATAGGAGATGCTGCAATAAAATGTTTAGGCTATAAAATATGAGGATACAATTTTTCATTATAGCACAACATGTGTGCATATACACATAGCTTTGGATGTTTGTTCTTTTTACAAAGTTCTTCCAACTCTTAAAAGTACTGTAGTCTGGTAGTGCCTCGAATGTTGGTAACTTTTTTTTTTAACAACTTTTTCAGAATTTGTTTTTGTATTTTAAAGTTTCTCAATTAGATTATTTCTAGTTGTAATTTGAATGCATTGTTCTCAGGGCTGTTTGTGCTAAGAGCTAAAGTTTCCTTATTTTAAAGCTAACTGCCTGAAAGAATATTGCAAATTTTTCCCACATTGTAATACAGTGATACATACAAATAAAAATCTGTAATATCAACACACTTAAACTACATGCTAAATATTAAAAAAAAAAAGGGGAACATTGCTAACATCTATACTGGAATCATGCCATACTTTTTTCATTTTAGAAAAGAATTTGGTGGTCTTATCTTAGAACCTTATCCTTAATAATACACCTGAAAGCATTCCTTTGGCATGGACCCCAAAGATAGCTTTAGAGCCAAATTTTGATGTGGTGATTCTCAAAACATGTCTAGGGACAAAAAAATTAAAATTCATAATACTTTTGGGGATACATTAAGGTGTTTACAGATTGAATTCTGTATATGAACTAGTAACAAATTTATTATAAGAAAATATGACTCTTAAGCAGTATATGTACAAACTATAAGCATATTTCCATAAATAGCATAGTATTAATTGGTCAACAGTTTTAAATTTTCTGATATCATCTAGGGATAATATTTCATAGAAAACTATGAAAACAAGCCTTTTTCCTCCCAGCATTTGGACAAGTAATAGGTAACAAAGGCTTAAGAAAAATTTATTGTGAAAAACCTTAAAATTGAGAAAATTCAATCCATTAACTTTATTAAATTTTCTTTCTCTGAATTGGGCATATGGTATTATTTGATTTTAGCAAGGAACATTTGGATTTAGCTTACAGAACACAGATGTTCTATGGGAACATGACTTGAAGTTCTATATAATTTAATATTTTTTCATTAAATGACCATCTGAGCATCATCATAACTACCAAGTGAGGTCAAGTGCCTGAAAAGTGCTGTATATATCTATACACGTTTTCCCTACATGAAAGATGCATCTTATAGCAATGCATATCAGGCTTTCACCTGCTAAAAATGCATTCTTGTTGCCCAGCCTTACCATCCACCACTATTCCTGACTCCTTATTATAGGTTGCAGCTTATTTTACAATTAAATGAGAGGTTTCTTTATTTATATAAAGTCCCTAAAACTATGTCTTGATATTGGTAGACTTAAGTTTATCATAGTTCAAGACTGCACTTTTTTAAAACTCTGGATATAAACTTTATTCAGTGGTGACTATACAGCTTGTCATAAGTCATGGTTGTGATCTTGAGAGGAATCCTTTATGTGGTTAATATCTACTATAAATAAGCACTCTTGTGCTTGTTATAAAGAATAATGCAAATTCCTAGCTCTGTACTATTTCTGTCCTCTTCAAAAAGGAAATAGTTGAAATGGCATTGTCTAATCCAGTGGCACTTTATTAGTAATACATTTTATTTGTCATAGGTATAAGAGAACTCATGCTCTTATCTGCAGAGACTCATGTTTTAGCTAAAACTTTAAAATTGTAAGATATGTAGTATGAGTATTATTATAATTGTGTATTTTACATTTCAAAAATGAGTAAAATTCATATATTAAGCCTTTGACTATGTTAAAATAATTGTGAAATCCTTTAAAATGTAGATAGTAAACTTATAACTTTTTGTTACAATATATTTGTCTGTTAACTTCATCAGTTATATTAAATAAAAATAAAGTTAATAAAGTTAATAGCTTATACTACTTTGTATATATACATTCCTAGAGATATTTTCATACTAGAAAATTAACTGCTGTTAAAATCTAACTTGTATTTTGTTTGTTTTTCTATATTTTAGGTTCTTATTGTACAGCACCCTAGCTTTACATCTGGAAATGTAGATTTCTAAATTTCAGTTCCAGGTTTAGATATACTTTTTAAAAAAATCTTTAAGTTTTTAATAGTTTTTAGAGTATATAAAATACAGGGTTCAAAATTCTGTAGATACAAGAATAAATACATCTCTTCCTCCTCTTCCTGTACATTCTTCCAGGGATACATAATGCAAGAGAGTTCAGTGGTCCCAGCCCCTGATCAGGGTCTGAGGTGTTCCTTCCCACCAGGCTTGCTGTTTGCTTTCTATACTGATGTGAATGGTGTGATGAGTCCCAGAAGCAAACTCTTTTCCCAATCCTCATCATATCTAATCAACACCATCTGGACAGATTCATCCTGAGGTGGTGCAGCAGTTTCTTCCCTTTACCCACTGTACCATTCTAGAACATCTCTCTCACTTCCTGAAGTATGGACCATACCAAGACTACCAGCATAGTTGTCACCTCATATCTGTGATGGGTATTACTGTTACCCATAGCCCTTGAGATCCAGCAAGCAGAACTGGGCAGTGGGAGAAGCACCAGATTAAAGTCTTGTACACCTCAGCCCCACTCTTTTGCCACTTGCAAACACTAATAACTTGTATCCTAGAAATAGGCATGGGAGGGAAAAAGAGTGAAAAGGGACTAACTGTATGTCACCTATCAGCTTGAGTTTCTTCACGCTCCCCACCCCAACCTCATATTTAAACAAATATTCTATCCAAATAGGATGTGTCTTATGGAATTGCCACTTTTAGAACTTGTACTGCCTGTCTAAAGTGTGTTCCACTGGAAACTTAAAATATCAATTCCCACAATACATTCAGCAGGATCAGTTATAATCACCGGGTGTGTATCAGCTCAAAAGGACCCACCTACAATGTTTTATCAATTCACTGTCCAATTGTGAGTCATTTGAATCCAGTCGAAACAATTTTTGATCCCACCCATGGGTACTACATGGCATCACAATGACTTTTGTCCTAGTGTTTAGAAGGGAAAAAGACTTGGCAACCACAACTGCTATCAGATCCCTGACAAAGATTCTAACTGGGAGAATGGAGGTTTATCTACCTAATATTGATAGTGTGTCTGCCTTTTTTCTTCATACTGATGTGTGTGAGTTTCACTTAAAATTGTTGCCACTGTAGTGCATTTTAATTTTGTACAATCATTGAGGTAAATCTTAGAGGAAAAAAAAATGCAAATACATGGAACTTTCCAAAAAGAAAAGGACATTTAAGGCACAAAGAAAGTTTCTACAAAGAGGAAATGGTAAAAATAACACTGATACGAATCCTAAGTGAAAAAAAAAGACCCTTCTACCTGGAAATTTGAAAACCTATTACATAATTCTATAGTGAAAGGAGTATTTCAAACAAAGAGTTCCTGAAAAATAATGAAAACTATATCAGAATCTATGTAAAGCTGTATACAGGAAAATTTGTAGCCTTAACATCTATATCAAAATTGAAAGGAATGTAAATAAATTCCTAAATCAAATAACCAGAAAAAAAGAAAACAAACCAAAAGAGAGCATAAGGAAAGAAATGATAAAAACAGAATTAGGTGACTAGAGAACTTCCCTGGTGGTTCAGTTGGTAAAGAATCCGCTTAAAATGCAGGAGATCCCTGGGTCAGGAAGACCCCCTGGAGGAAGAAATGACAACCCACTCCAGTTTTCTTGCCTGGGAAATCCTATGGATAGAGAAGCCTGGCCAGCTACAGTCCATGGGGTTGCAAGAGTTGGACACAACTTAGTGACTAAACCACCAGGTGAATAGAAAAACAAAAATTATGGTTTCTTGAAAAACTAACAAATCACTGGCTAATTTATTTAAGGTAAATAAAGGAAAAAAACAAAAGTAAAAAATGAGAACAAGAAAGAATGACTAACAATGCAGAGGGAAAATGAAAATAAATTCTATGGATAAATTTGAAAACCTAGATGATATGATTTTTTAGGAAAATATGGTTATTAGAATCAACCTCCATAGAAAGAGAAAGCTTAAACAAAACAACTTCAAAACAGAGAAAGTTATCAAGAAATTGTTCACACACACACACAAAAACCCAACAACCAAAAACAAAACCAGGCAAGTAGTTTCACAGGAGAATTTTACCAAACTTTTAGAGTCCAGATGGTCTCAGTTACATAGATTTAGAGCATAGAAAATTAGAACTTCCAAATTCTTTCTACAAAATAAGTATAACATTGATACCTGAACTTGATAACAAAAATAAATACAAATACTCATACAAATATCTTAATATACTAGTAGTGAATAGACTCAAACCACACATGAAGAAAATGATACCACACCCACATGGAGTTTACATCAGAGATGCAAAATGAATCAATATTATGAAATCTATCAATTCATTCCCAAGGAAATAGATTAATATCTTAGGAAATCTCTCTTAATAGTATTCACTATATTAATGAGTCTAAAGAGAAAGGTTATATTATTTTTTCTATAGATGCTGAAAAAAAACTTTGGATAAAACAAAACCCATCCTCAAAACATCTCTCTAAAATGGTAGCTGTGTCAGGTTCGTGAAATTATAGAAAAATTCCTTATTTGTGTTACTAGTGCTATGTTCCCATGTGCAGTAAATTTGATTTCCCCCTACAACTTGTTTACATGAAGCACAGGTAGGTTTCTGTAACAACCCAAGTGGGCCATTTTAAAAAAGGTAACTATAGGTTTTACTGAAAGATCAGACCAGTGCCACCAAAGTTGGACCAAAGTTCGGGAGAGATTATATGGGATCTCTGAAACCAAATTATTTTACCTAAACTTCGAAAGAAAAAAAAAGAGGTGAGGTGGATGACTATTTACCTTAAATATATCTCCATTTACAAACATGATAACATGGTATATATAACATTATATGTGTGTATGTGTGTGCGTGATCACATGTGGGTGTGTGTTTGTGTGTAAAATTGTAAAAGCCATTTACCTAATGGAAAAAACACTGAAGGCATTCTCAGTAAGGTCAAGAAATAGACAAGAATGCCCACTATCTTGACAACTATTATATTGTTCTGGAAGTATCAGCCAGTACTATTGCACAACAGAAAACAGTTAAGACACATTAGAATTGTAAAAGTAAGAGAAGAAGCTTTCCTATTTTTAGATGATCTGATAGAATACCTGGAAAATCCCAGATAATCAATGGTAAAGCTAACTCAATAGAATTATTCATCAAAGTAGAAGGATATAAGATTAACATACAACAGCTTTTATATACAAAAATAATAACCAATTAGAAGATATATAATGGAAGGAAGACCAGCAAAAAGATAAAATACAGTGAAGAAACAACAGAGGAGCCTGGTAGGCTCTATTCCATGGGGTCGCTAAGAGTCGGCACGACTGAGCGACTTCACTTTCACTTTTCACTTTCATGCATTGGAGAAGGACCTGGTGGCCCACTCCAGTATTCTTGCCTAGAGAATCCCGGGGACGGAGGAGCCTGGTGGGCTGCCGTCTATAGGACTGCACAGAGTCGGACACGAATGAAGTGACTTAGTAGTATATGAACTATAAAACACTACTGAAAGACACAAATCTGACTTAAACAGGTGCAAAGATATTCCTTGTCCTTGGCTGATAGGTCAACGCTATTGAGATGCTGCTGCTGCTGCGTTGCTTCAGTCGTGTCTGACTCTTAGCAATCCCATGGACTGCAGCCCACCAGGCTCCACCATGGGATTTTCCAGGCAAGAGCACTGGTGCCACTGCCTTTGCCATTGCCTTCTCCGATTGAGATGCTAGTTCTACTTCATTTAAAAACTTAATGCAGCCCCCTCAAACTACAAGCTTTCTTATGAAGCTAAGCAAGTTGCTAAAAAGTTCATGTGGAAATATAAACAAGAAATAGCTAGAAAAATACTGAAAAGAGCTAGAAATAGCTAGAAAAACACTGAAAAGAGTTATAAGTGGGGACTAGCACTACGGAAATTAAAGCTTACTATGAGGTCTTTGTAGGATCTTCCCTGGTGCCTCAGACGGTAAAGCGTCTGCCTACAATGCCTACCATTTGGGAGACCCAGGTTCTTGCTTGGAAAATCCCATGGATGGTGGAACCTGGTAGGTTACAGTCCACGGGGTTGCAAAGAGTCAGACACGACTGAGCGACTTCACTATGAGGTCTCTATGTGGCTTCCCAGGTGGTGCCAGTGGTAAAGAACCCACCTGACAATGCAGTAGACATAAGAGACATGGGTTCAATCCCTGGGTCATGAAGATCCCCTGGAGGAGGGCATGGCAACCCACTCCAGTATTCTTGTCATGGAGAATGCCCTGGACAAAGGAGCCTGGAAAACTACAGTCCACAGGGTTGCAAAGAGTCGGACATGGACTGAAGCAACTTACACACACACACAAAGACTCTATAATGAAAAGAGTGAGGTACTGGCAAATAAACAGACCAAAAGAGTGAAATATGAAGCCTCAAAATAGACCCAAGTATATATACAGAAATTCTGTATTTGATAAAAGTAGTATTGCAAACCACTAGGCAAATATTTATTTAGCTAAATTGTGCTGGGACAAGTGGAAAAAAATAAACTTGGAAAAAATTAAAATGAATTCCATACAACATACATAAGAATAAACATCAATTGAAGCAGTGGTCCAAATGGAAACAATAAACTACAAGTCCTAGAAGATAATATGGGTGAATTTCTCTATAACTTGGCCTCCTTTCAACTATGACTGAAAATCCAGATACAATAAAAAGATTCATAGATATATAGATATACTGTAGATAAAAAAACAATAAATGGAGCAAAATGCTAATAAAGTCTAGATAAAGGATATATAGACACAAATATATATTTATATATTCTTTACCAGATTTTCATGTATTTATATATGTATATATTGTGTTTTGAAATACTTTTACAATTTTAAGTTTGAAATAGTTTATAAAGTTTTTCAAATTTCAAAAAAGTATGTATTGTACCAGTATTTACAAATGTAAAAATTACTTGTATAATCTAAATTATACAGTATATAAATACACATTCATAAACATGTATGTTCCAAAGGATTAAATAGCTATTTTAAGCAGGTGTGACTTTAGATATTTTTATGCATTATCTGTTTTACTTCTTTATATTTCCTTTCATGAGCCATTTATTTCAGCATAAGAGGATAATAATTTTGTTTTTTTAAAGTTTCTCAAAGCATTGCTTACAGTAGTAAAAAAATAGAAATAATCTAAATGGACACAAATAGATGAATGAGTATGATAAAAATGACAAGTAATAAAATTAAGCAATGAAAACAGATACTTGTTCTTATTTTAATGGTTGATCAATTATTCAGAATTCTTTTGGCATTGTATAGCAATAAAATCTTACTTCTGAAACTGCAATTGTTAAAAATAATTTTAAAATAACTTTGGTTTTTCTAGACATAGACTGAGGGCTTCCCTGGTTGCTCATTGGTAACAAATCCACCTGCCAATGCAGGAGATGCAGGTTTGATCCCTGGTCTGGGAAGATCCCAAATGCTGTGGAGCAATTAAGTCCCTGGGCCACAACTACTGAGCCTGAATTTACACAAACCACACACACTTTATGTAACCACCCCCAAGATCAAGAAACAGTACCTTACTAGCACAACAGACCGACAAAATAAACTTTTTAAAATATGTACTAGGTGTTTGTTTAGATTTACTCACATCTTAGACCTTTTCTTTGCTCACTATTGCTTTTGGAAGATAGCCCTTCTTTCTAGGATTATTTGTCTTTATCTCAAAGTATATTTCTGAGTTCCTTTCCTAGGGGTCTGTTGTTGTTAATAGCAAATTTTCAGTTTCGTTAAAAATATCTTAAATGCATCTTTACTCTTGAAAGGGAGTTTTAAACTTTTTAGTTCTAGGTAGACAGTTATTTTCTCCTGTGTATGTGTCAGTTGCTCAGTCGTGTCCGACTCTTTGCAGCCCCATGGCCTGTAGCCCACCAGGCTCCTCTGTCCACGGAATTCTCCAGGCAAGAATACTGGAGTGGGTTGCCATGCCCTTCTCCTTTTTTTTTTCTTAGTACTTTGAAGATAATAATTCTCTGCTCCTGGCTTTCATTGTTGCTGATGTGAAATCAGCTGTTAATATATCTCCTGTTAATAAACATTTGGTTTTTCTTTCTGGATGCTTTGGAAATAACTGTGTTTTGAAGTTTCACTACAATGTGTTTAGGTATGCATTTCTTTTCAATTATCCTGCTTGAGGTTTCCTGAATCTAAGAATTTAGCCATTATTTCTCTAAATTTTGCCTTACCCCCATTTTCTCTATTGTACCCTTCTGTGTGTGTGTGTGTGCTTAGTTGCTAAGTCATGTCCGACTTTGCAACCCCCTGGACTGTAGCCCGCCAGGCTCCTCTGTCCATGGGATTTTCTCAAACAAGAATACTGGTGTGTGCTGCCATTTCCTTCTCCAGGGGACCTTACTGACCTGGTACTCTTCTAGATCTCCCATTTGACATAACTAGAACATTCTTACTCTGACATCTTTGTCTCTTAACCTATCTTTTTATATTTTCTCTTTGCTTGTCTATGTTGCATTTTAAGTATTTCCCACTCACTGATTTTCTTTGCAGTTGTCTACTCTTCTGTTTAACTCATCCACNGGGGACCTTACTGACCTGGTACTCTTCTAGATCTCCCATTTGACATAACTAGAACATTCTTACTCTGACATCTTTGTCTCTTAACCTATCTTTTTATATTTTCTCTTTGCTTGTCTATGTTGCATTTTAAGTATTTCCCACTCACTGATTTTCTTTGCAGTTGTCTACTCTTCTGTTTAACTCATCCACTCTTCCTAATTATTTTTTTTTTAATTTTTAGAAGTTCTATTTTGTTCTTGTTTTTAGAAAATTCCTGGCCGCTTTCAATTGTCCCTGGTTCTTTTATCATATCTTAAATAGTCTTAGCTTTTAAATATATTGAAGATAGTTATTTGCATTTGCTTCTGCCTGGCACTATCAAGCCAAGTACACTTTTAAACTGTCTTTTTAGGCTGGAGCTGTCTCATACCATTTGAGCAGAACTGATTCTAGCTCTAAATTGGTGTGAGCATGAGGACTGCTCATTTCTGCCTCCAAAAAATGGGAGGGTGTCCCTGTGAATCTAATCTGCCATATTGTTCAATATTTTATTTTACTGCTCTATTCAGGCACTATTATAATATAGACTCAATGATTGAAGATTATATTAGAAATATATCTATCATGTATTATACTATCTATATTTGAATAGCAGAAAAGACAACTTCCCTTCATTGTTCTAAATTATCTTGGCTCTTTTTAGACACCTATTATTTCATATGTTTTAGAATCTATTGTCAAAATAAAAAATATTTGGTGTTGATAGGCAATGTATGTACATATACTACATATATAATGAAGAGAGAGAATCTATGTTTAAAATTTGGTTATTTATAATATTTAATCTTACTATCTTACATTTCTGGTTAATATTTTTCTTAAGTTTTTTTCCATAATTAAAAGATTTTTTTCTGTAATAGTTTCTATTTAATTATCTTGGGATTACTAGTTATTTTCAAAAATATATTGTTTTTGATATCTACTTTGTACAAATGGCTTAGTAGTTTTAAGGATTTTTTTGGTCATTGCATGCAAGACTGCCAAAACAAGCAATAAAGTAATAAGTGCCTCAATTAATGGCTTATTTTCAAAATATCAATAGTATAAGGATCATTTCTACTTTTCAGCCTGGGCAGCCCTGGAGGAGAAAATGCCAATTGCTCTTCTTTTTCCTTAATGTTTATAAAATAAATAAAATTACAGTGGTTCCTGAAGCAAACAAGCAAAAAAAAGTTGAATTTCTTCTAGGAATTCAACTCTTCTACTTAGAATCTATACGTTTTATGCTTCATTAAACATAGTTCCATTACTAATCATTTTCACCAAGAACATACACAGCTATCCCTTTCTAGGGTCGCTCTCTAAATTAACAAAAATCCACCGTAGCCTCTACACTTGCCCACCCCACCCCTTGCACGACAGTTTCACTTCAACAAACAAAAATACTGCAGAACGCTGAGAGGCATGCCACATTTCTGAAATGACATCAACTTCGAATCCTTCAAAGCTCAGAAACTTTTTCTTTTCTCATCAAGTATGTCACCACCACATATCCATCCTCTTGTGTCTTGCACATTTTAGTAGTTAGATCTCAGCAAAATATTCTTTGGATGGCATCACCGACTCAATGGACATGAGTCTGAGTAAACTCTGGGAGTTGGCAATGGACAGAGAGGCCTGGCGTGCTGCAGTCCATGGGATGACAAAGAGTCAACACGACTGAGCGACTGAACTGAACTGAAAATATTCCTCGAATGTTTACTGGGAGGCATTGCGGATGGAGTCAGGAGTCCTAGGATTAACTCTGTGTTGTGTGCTGTGCTTAGTCGCTCAGTCGTTTCCGACTCTTTGAGAGCCCATGGACTGTAGTCTGTCAGGCACCTCTGTCGACGGGAATTCTCCAGGAAAGAATACTGGAGTAGGTTGCCATGGCCTCCTCCAGGAGATCTTCCCAACCAGGGATCGAACCCAAGTCTCCCATATTGCAGGCGGATTCTTTACCATCTCAGCCACCAGGGATACCCAAAAGTACTGCAGTGGGTAGTCTATCCCTTCTTCAGGGGATCTTCTCTACCCAGGAGTCGAATCGGGGTCTCCTTCATTACAGGCGGTTTCTTTACCAGCGGAGCTACCAGGGAAGCCTAGGATTAACTCTAAAACCTATAAACAGAATAAAATATAATAAATTACACACAATGTGTGAACACGTGAGCACTACGTATTTTTCTCTTAAAAGATTTTCTTTTTACCCTCAAGAACCTAGTTTTGGCTCCACAAAACACTTATTTCCCTCAACAGTCATTGAGAAAACAAGACTTAAGAGTCAAAGCATATATATAGAAATAACCTTTTTGCTAGAGGATTATAATTGCAAAATAAGACAGGAGATCCCAAAGGAACCTGAGCCACTGCCTTGCCCTGATTTGGACGAAAGACCCAGGCGATTAGTGAAAAACGTTTCCTGCATCCCTCGGGTGTGTGCAGCTGGAGCGGTCTCCCAGAAAGTAACCGCAGAGACCACTGCGGTCAACCAGCGTTTGCAGTCACCAGCGCAGTACCATGAATGGTTTCTCCTACTCGCGGGCCGGCGCTCCCTAGTAAACTGACAGCCTCCAGCCCTCCGAGCCAACCCCCGGTTTCCTGGGTTACTGGCCTCCGCGCTCCTCCCAAGTTCTCTTCAGAGAGACGGCGATCTTACGTTCTCGGCGCGTGACGCAGCACGCTTTGGTATAAATATGTGCGGCCGGCCGCCCCCCTCTCTCTCTCTCTCATCGCGCGGCAAGCCTTCAAGATGGCGCTGGTGAGTGTTCGTGTTGTTTCCGGCAGTGAGCTGATTTTCGCCTGTTGCCGATGAGTTTTGTAGCTGGCGAGTTGAGATCGTCTAATCTTAAACAGAGGAAGGGTAAAATGGGGACTTCGGTTAGGAACACAAGCAGAACGTTAAGATTGTCAGTTTTTTTTTTCTTAACTCCTGTCGACTGCCATGCGGTCTTGTGCGTTTCGAGGTAGGCCCGAATTGGCTTACGAGGGTTGGTCGTGGCAGCGCAGGGAACGAAGAGGAGGCAGGACGGTGAATG
The DNA here is from genome assembly GCA_006410615.1 of Neotragus moschatus. Lineage (NCBI taxonomy): Eukaryota > Metazoa > Chordata > Mammalia > Artiodactyla > Bovidae > Neotragus > Neotragus moschatus. Next base: position 68,382 of record SJYA01000228.1, read on the forward strand.
GGACTAGTGGGACAGCCTTTGGGCCATTACTTTTTTTTTTTTTTATCTCGCGCCTGATAACGCGGATGATACCCTGTTTGTTTCCACAAGGAAGCGACGGTGGGTAATGCAGCAGGTCTAATGGCTTTGCTAGGCGGAGGGAGAGAGCTGAGGCACTCAACTTCCGGGATAGTCGCGGTTGCAGAAGCTTCAGAGAACTTACAAGTTAGGGAAGAGGTTTCTTCATTATCTCACGATAAAAGTTTTTTAAATGGTGAAAGCCAGAACTCTTAGGCGGATGTAAAAGTGGCGTTTTTCAAAGTTTTTGCTTAATAAGGAAGCCAGTACCTAAAGCCGGTTAAAGAGCTTTAACGCCATCCAAAGAGCATTTGAAATGTTAGGGTAAAACTGCATTTCTAAACCTAATTGGTACTCAGAGGTATGAATTGCCCAGTCAAGTCCAGCTCCTAGTATTCTCTTATACCAGTTTCAGTTAAGTCGCTCAGTCGTGTCCTACCCTTTCAGACCCCATGGACTGCAGCACACCAGGCTTCCCTGTCGTCACTAACTCCAGGAGCTTGCTCAGACCAATGTCCTTCGAGTCGGTGATGCATCCAATCACCTCATCCTCTGTTGCTCCCTTCTCCTGCCTTCAGTCTTTTCCCAGCATCAGGGTCTTTTCCAGTGAGTCAGTTCTTCTTATCAGGTGGCCAGAGTAATGGAGCTTCAGCATGAATATTCAGGACTGATTTCCTTTAGGATTGATTGGTTAGGTCATGCAGTCCAAGAGACTAAAGAATTTTCTCCAGCACCACAGTTAAAAAGCATCAATTCTTCAGCGCTCAACTTTCTTTATGTTCCAACTTTCACATCTATACATGACTACTGGAAAAACCATAGATTGTTTCAAACTTTGGTTAAAAACTTTTGACACAAATATGTTTTTTTAAAAAGCATAACAGATTAAAGATTCCTTTTCCTCACTCATAACAGCATTAAGGATTGAATTTTCTAGTGGTAAGTGGGCGGAATATCCCATTCTGGCTTGCAGCTGAGCTTCCACTAAGTGGTAGGCTACCTGATTCCCCACCTGCAGTGGGGGTGGCAGTAGTAAAGACATACCTGGTAATTTGAAATTGAACATGTGCTGTCTGGAAAATAATAAAAGCCCACAAAACTTAGTCTTGATAATTTGTGGGGGAAAAAATGGACCTGATTAGAAGTTCTGATCAAGCTCTGGGTAACTTGTTGAAAGGAGGTTGATTCTCTTAATATTTTCCATTTGAAAAATAGGATTCTTGGGAATCTTCTGGTGAAGGGAACTTATAGGTCACCATGTACTTTGAGCTTTCTTGAATTTTGCAGTTGTGAAACACTTACATGATGAACAGGGGAAACTTCCAGTGGATTTCATGAAACTTGGTTTTTAACCAAGTTAATGAGTGTACTCCCCTAGTCATAGCCAGGTTAGAAAAACTTAGGGTGTAGAATTTTGCACCATTTCATACATACATTGCCTCATTGTACATCTCTGCACTGATACAGGGTTTTGATTTTATATGTGAATAAATTATTGTAGAGAGCCATACTTATATTAACTTTTCTGTAGAAGAAAGACAAGAAGCCTAAGAAGTCAACCTGGAAGTTTAATTTGGATCTTACTCATCCAGTAGAAGATGGAATTTTTGATTCAGGAAATTTTGTAAGTATCACTCTACTCAACTTGGTTTTCTCATTTTAGTAGAATTTCTAATAATGAATTATATAATCTTGGATTTTAACCTAATCTCTGTTCCTAGGGTACCTTCCCTAGTGAATATCTAGGGTTTTCTTCCCTAGTGTGGCATTTTTTTCTGTTTTAAAATAGGAACAGTTTCTGCGGGAGAAGGTTAAAGTGAATGGAAAAACTGGAAATCTTGGGAATGTCGTTCACATTGAACGCTTCAAGAATAAAATCGTAGTCGTTTCTGAGAAACAGTTCTCTAAAAGGTTGGTATGTGTTTTCCATCGTGTTTTGTTTAAACAGTGTTGGGTGCTGTAATATTAGAATGTGTTTGAAGAAACATGTCTGTTGTGTAATAAGGAAGTAGTGTCCTAGCTTTTGATAGAGCAGTCAATCAAAGGTAAATTTCTCTAATGTTCATTCTGTGGCCAGTTTTCATTCATTAAAATTTTCTTGACAGTAAATATTATACTTCATAGCGACAGCACTGTTTGTTACTGCATAGCCTAGCATGAACCAAACACTGGGTAGCCACTACCAAGGAACTTAAATTTAACCATAGAAGAGAGATAATGAAATGCAGTAATGTAAGTAGTTGATAAGAGCTGTGTGTAAGTGCATACAGTAGTGAGCCAAAGACTTAGAAGCCTGTGGTGGTGGTACATATATATGGTTGGGAATTAATCACTAGGGATTTGGAGATGAAGTATCTGTCCCCAAGGTTCTTATGGACATGCAGATAACTGTTACAAATGCAGTATTGTAATTGCAGGTAGAGATTGGAATAGCAGGAGTTAGAGAACCTGAGAGTAAGCTTAGTGTTGCCAGTGGAATGAGATTCCTAATGGGGATCAACGTTGACAGAGGGCAGGGAGGCTTGAGAGGAATGCGTAGGAGTTCAGAATTGTAAAATGTAAAGGGAGAGTGATTGGAATAATGAAATCAGACCACACTGAAAGCTTTTTTAATAAGGACTGTGCCATATGCAGGTTTTAAGATTGGATAATCTTGAACTTGTGAATAAAATTCAGCCCTGTTAGGTTGCCTCTTGTTGATCCAAGATGGGATTGAAATTAGGGAGATTGGTGGTAAAGAGAATGTTGATATTCCTTTGTAACAGTTGAAGAATGATATCATATTGTTTAATTTAAAAATCTAATGTTGCAGTAAGACTGAAGAGGAAGCTACTATTACTGCTATCCTTCATATTAGTCTCCAGCATATAAAGTTTATTGCGAGGGTGGGGGAGAATAAGGGTTTTATTGTAGGGCATACATTGATACTAATTGGGGTTGAGAATGCTACCTTATATCCCTAGCAGCCTTGCTCAATATTTAGTACAAATGAAATAATTAGAGGGAACTAGGAATACAGAAGATGAATATGACAGTGCCTCTTATATAGGCCTTTATGTAGTAAGTATTAATGAAATTTATTTTTATTTTAAAGGTATTTGAAGTACCTTACCAAGAAATACCTTAAAAAGAACAATCTTCGTGATTGGCTTCGAGTGGTTGCATCTGACAAGGAGACTTATGAGCTTCGTTACTTCCAGATTAGTCAAGATGAAGGTGAATCTGAGTCTGAGGACTAAATGATGCCATCCTTCATAGACCTTTGCTTGCTAATAAAACTAATTAAGCATGCAAAAGAAGCATCTTGAGATGGACCTTTAGCCTATCAGTGAATAAAAAACATTACTCTGTTAAACATTCATCTTTTATTTAAGTGTATGCTGTTTATATGGTGCTGGTTTTCCTTTAATACTTTTTTATAGTTTTATTGGAGTGTAGTTGATTTACAGTGTTGTGTTAGTTTCAGGTATATAGCAAAGTGAATGAGTTATACATATATATCCACTCGTTCTTTTGTCGTATAGACCATTACAGAGTGTTGAGTACAGTTCCCTGTGCTATACAGCAGTTTTTTAGTTTTGTTTTTATGTATGCTAAGTTGCTTCAGTTGTGTCCAACTCTGTGCAAACCCATGGACTGTAGCCCACCAGTCTCCTGTCCATGGGATTCTCCAGGCAAGAATACTGGAGTGGATTGCCGTTTCCTACTCTCATCTGTTTTATGTATAGTAGTGCATACATGCCAGTGTCAGTCTCCCAATGTATCCTTCTCCCCCGTATACCCTGGTGATCATATGTTTTCTGCATCTGACTTCCGTTTTGTAAATAAGCTTTTGTCCATCTCCCCCCCTCCAAATATTTTGTAAAAGCAATATTTAAATAGCTTATAGCTAGTGGAATTTCAGGATTTATCTAATGTACTGGTTTTACAGATGTCCTCAAGTTAAAAGTATAGCAAAAGCAATTGGGTGTAACTATATAATAAAATATTTAGATTTGATCAACAGTCTATCTTTGTACAATGTGTAAATGAAATCCTGATTGCCTACAACAGTTCTTAATACATAAGTGTGCAGTATTGAATCACTTCTGCCTTTTGCTTCAGGAGAACACTTCCCTAATTAGCATAAAGGGTCTGAGTTGAGCATGATACTATAAACCAGATTGCCTGTTGATCATGATCCAGGTGCCTTGTGGGCACTAGAAACCTTTGAAGGATTTGAATCTGAACTCTTACCCACTAAATCTGCTTCTATGTTCTTTGATAATTAGAGTTCACTCAACTAGTTGGAATCTCTCAACCTCCGTACTAATCATTCAGAAAATGTTGGTCTTCTATTGCTTGAAACTCAGTGGACAGACCCTTTCTCCTAAACAAAGCAACCCTTAAAACCTCTTTAAGCAGTCAGTTCAGTCGCTCAGTTGTGTCCGGCTCTTTGCGACCCCATGAATTGCAGCACGCTAGGCCTCCCTGTCCAACACCAACTCCTGGAGTTCACTCAAACTCATGTCCATCGAGTTGGTGATGCCATCCAGCCATCTAATCTGTCGTCCCCTTCTGTCCCCAATCCCTTCCAGCATCAGAGTCTTCTAATGAGTCAGCTCTTCTCATGAGGTGGCCAAAGTACTGGAGTTTCAGCTTTAGCATCAGTCCTTCCAAAGAACACCCAGGACTGATCTCCTTCAGAAGGGACTGATTGGATCTTGCAGTCCAAGGGACTCTCAAAGAGTTCTCCAACAACACAGTTCAAAAGCATCAATTCTTCGGTGCTAAGCTTTCTTCACAGTCCAACTTTCACATCCATACATGACCACTGGAAAGACCATAGCCCTGACTAGACAGACCTTTGTTGGCAAAGTAATGTCTCTGGTTTTGAATATGCTATCTAGGTTGGTCATAACTTCTTCCAAGGAGTGAGCGTCTTGATTTCATGGCTGCAGTCACCATCTGCAGTGATTTTGGAACTCCCCAAAATAAAGTCTGACACTGTTTCCACTGTTTCCCCATCTGTTTCCCATGAAGTGATGATACCAGATGCCATGATCTTCATGTTCTGAATGTTGAGCTTTAAGCCAACTTTTCCACACCTTTCACTTTCATCAAGAGGCTCTTTAGTTCCTCTTCACTTTCTTTAAGCAGGATGGTTAACAATCTCCAAATTGTAGATGAGAATTAACAGAAGGGAGGTACTAGAGCCATATCTATTCTACTGGTCCCAGGGTGGAGATAGTACCTCAGGTACTTAGATGGGCCATGAATCCTAATGCCAGTAGAATAGTGTTGCCAGATTTTCTGAATATAGATGTGTGTGTAATTGGTTTGGGGAGTGTTAAATGTTTTCATTCTATTAGCTTTAAGTACTGACCAAAGTTAACACAGCCACTCCTCCCTTAACTCTGCCCCATTTGAATTGTTCATGTTTTCCACCAACATCCTACTGTGTGCTTGCTTTGTTGGGCATGGTGGATGCATTGAAGTAAAAACAGCCTGCTTTCTGGTATTGTGAGGGAAACTGACCACATGAGGTGAGGAAAATTGCATTAAAGTATAACAAAGGGGTTTTAAAAGAGTTTGATGTGGTCAAGGGAAGGAAGTGAGGAAGTGTTTGAGCTGACCTAGAACAGGCAAAGTCAACTCTGGATAAAGGAAAAGGGTGTTTCAGGCAGAGGGAACAGCATAGGTAAAATTCTCAGGACATTGGGGGGTCTGGTTGGTATACCATGCATCTGGAATAGAATGATTGGTCATGAGAAGAATCTGAAAAGTTAAGTAGAAGCCAGCCCATGTAGGACAGAAGTTGATGCCTCCTTTTAATCAAGAGCTATGGGAAAGTGCTGAATTTTAAGTAGAGGGTAATGAGAATCCAATGAGGTAAGCATTTTGGAAAAGATCAGTGGCTGCTTTATGAAGAATGGGTTTCAGTGGAGGTCATATTGGATGCTTCCCTGGTAGCTCAGCTGGTAAAAGAATCCGCCTGCAATGCAGGAGACCCCAGTTGGATTCCTAGGTCGGGAAGATCCCCTGGAGAAGGGAGAGGCTACTCACCCTGGTATTCCTCGGCTTCCCTGGTGGCCCAGACGGTAAATAATCCACCTGCGTTGCTGGAGACCTGGGTTTGATCCTTGGATTGGGAAGATCCTTTGGAGGAGGGCATGGCAATCCACTCCAGTATTCTTGCCTAGAGAATCCTCAGAGACAGAGGAGCCTGGTGGGCTACAGTCCATGGGGTTGCAAAGAGTTGGATATGACTGAGCAACTAAGCACATATTGGGTGCAAGGATACAGGAGGCTTATGGCTAGATCCTTGATGGTAGAGAAGAGTGAGGTGTTGGAGATGGGCAAGTAGATGATCTAGGGATTTTTCAGAGGATAAAATTTTGAGGGCTGGGTGATGGACATTGGTGGAATGGCAGAAATGTCAAAGGTGACATACAGTGGGCTTAGATGGTGGCATTTGCTGAGTTTGGTTACAGTGGAAGAAGTAGGTTTAGGTCATGCTGAATTTGAGGTCCAGAGAGTGTCAAGTATGAACTTGAATACAGTACAGGTTTTGAGCTCAGAGGAAGGATCTAGGTGAAGATAATCTGCTTGTCTTCCGCACAAGGGTAGTAAAAAAAAAAAGTGGACATGGGTGAAATTGCCTATGGAGAGTGCAGGGTGAGGATAAAGTATTGCAAACACCAACTGCCTCTTTATTTCTCTCCTAATGTTTCAGAAAACAATTAATTTAACTTTTGATCCTGTGTGCTGGAGCTTGGATACATTTTGCCAAGTAAGACACATATGCCTTTAAGGAGTTGGCAAGTTAGTTGAGATAAGCACATTCATTTAACATTTTTTTGAGAAAAGCTGCATGCTAGAACTGCTGATAGTAGTGCTCACTCAGTCCTGTCCGACTGTTTGTGATCCAATGGACTGTAGCTCATCAGGCTCCTCTGTCCATGGGATTCTCCAGGCAAGAGTACTGGAGTGGGTTGCCATTTCCTTCCCATGGAATCTTCTGACCCAAAGACTGAATCATACTGAAGAACAAAATAGACATTTGTTTTTTGAAGCTTATACTCCAGTGGAGGAAGAGAGTAACATGTATGATTGTTGTTTTCATTGTTGTTTAGTCCCTAAGTCATGTCCAACTCTACTGTGACCCCATGGACTATAACCCACCAAGCTTCCCTGTCCATGGGACTTCCCAGGCAAGAATACTGGAGTTGACAGCCTTTTCCTTCTCCAGGGAATCTTCCTGACCCAAGGATCCAGCCCATGTCTCCAGCATTGCAGGCAGATTCTTTACCACTAGTGCCACCTGGGAAGCCCCAGAATGTTTGGTACGTAGTGGTAAATTTTATGAAGAAAAATCAGAGATAAGAAATGTAGGGAGGATGGCTTGTCAATAAAGTCAGGAAAAGGTTAACTGAGAAAAGCTTAAGTGAGGAAAGACCTAAAGGAGCTAGGGTCCAACCAGATACCTAGGAGGAAACATCCAGGCACAGAGAGTAACAGAACAAAGGCTCTGAAGCAGGAGTGCCTCTGGTATTAATACAGGCAGGGAGCAACAGGGAGGCCTCTGAGCTGAGCTGTGTGTGGTGGAGAGTAGTGCTTAGTCACTCAGTTGTGTCCAGCTCTTTGCGACCCCATGGACTTTAGCCCGTCTGGCTCCTCTGTCCATGGGATTCTTCAGGCAAGAATACTGGAGTGGGTTGCCATGCCCTCCTTCAGGGGATCTTCCCAACCCAGGGATTGAACCCAGGTCTCTCGCATTGCAGGAGGATTCTTTACCAGCTGAGCCACCAAGGAAGCCCCTGGTGGAGAGTAGGATGAGGTGAAATTAGAAACGAAGTGGTATATGTGTTGGAATGGGGGTGGTGGGCAGGAATATAGGTGAGAGTGTGTTAATTCATTATGCCAAGGTGGCTCAAATGGTAAAGAATTTGCCTGCAGTTCAGGAGACCCAGCTTCAATCCCTGGGCTGGGTCAGGAGGACTCCCTGGAAAACGGAATGGCTACCTACTCCAGTATTCTTGCCTGGAGAATCCCATGGACTGAGGAGCTTGGCGGGCTACACTCCATGGGGTCGCAGAGTCGGAGATGACTGAGCAACTAACACTTTCATTATACCATTATCATACTTATAATAAACTAACAATATTTTCTTATATTCAGTGTCCAGTCAGTGTTTAAGTTTCCACAGATAACTTTTCACCTGAGCAAATCAGAGTTATAATATGGTCCATGTGTTGCAATTAATTGATTTCTTTAAAAATCTCCTTTAAGCTAGAGTTTTCTCTCTGTCTCTGTCTCTCTCCCTCTTCCCTTGCCAATTTATTTGTTGATCATTTGTCCTATAGAATTTCCCACAATCTGGATTTTCATGATTCCTCACCTCCCGGGCTCAGTACTATCATCCTAGTCCTCTGGCCACTGTGTTAGAGGTGCTCTTTGCTACTGCTTTGGTCATTGTTTCTAGACCTTTTCAGTGAACAGAGCAAGAAAATACACTTTTGTTTTTCAAGAGAAAATACTTTAATGAGTTAACACTGATTAAATAATACAAATCCAACACAAGTTCAGAATAACAGGATTTTTGTAACCTCATCTATTGTATAGCCATGTTTCCTTTTCCAGAATGAAAATCTCAGTGTCACCAACACTAGTACTCATTCACTTTACCTTACAGTCCACACATAATAGTCTCAAAAGAGCAATAGCAATACTACTGCCTATAATACGATGACTCTGCAGTTTAGGGTTGTTTCTCAGTTCTTTGTGTCCTCATGATATATCCACTACGAATGAACGAAGTCCCGTGTTTTAAAGTCAGTGGAGATGATTCATTGCTCTATGGCTGTGACACAGACTTGATCCATGGGTTCATTTGTTTCGTTTTACGTTTGATTTTAAAAGTTTGCTTAAAATCTTTTTAGTTTTATATTTCTGTAAAATATTTACAAGGCTTCAAAGTCCAAAACAAAGCATGTTTAAAGAAGTCTAACTCCTGTATTTGTCCCCTTTAGTCTGTTTCCTCCTTTCCCCAGCAGGTAGCCATTTAAAAAGGATATTATGATCAGTTGTTGTTGTTTAGTCTCTCAGTTGTGTCCAGCTCCTTGTGACCTATGGACTGTAGGCTCCCTGCCGAGCCCCACAGTCCATGGGATTTCCTAGGCAAGAATACTGGTGTGGGTTGCCATCTCCTTCTCCAGGGGATCTTCCCAACCCAGGACTGAAACTCCGTCTCCTACATTGCTGATAGACGCTTTATTGCTATGCCATCAGGGAAGCCCATTACGGTTTATCCATCCATTTAAAAGAGATATGAACCATTTGTTAAATGATAGCTTAATGTACTCATTTTTCTCCATGTTACTTATTTTTCCTTAATAGTATCATGGAGTCATCATTCCCATGTGTGTCCACATTTTAGCCAACCAGTTCCTACTGATGGACATTGGAGTTGTTTCCAAGCCTTTACTACTATAAATAGCACTGTGATTAAAAACCTCATGCATATGCCTTTTCTTATTTTTGCCATTAAACCTTTGGACTGTATTCCCAGGAGTGAGATTCCTAGGTCAACAGATAAATGAATGTATAATTTCACTATATATTGCCAGATTTTCCTCCATAAGAGTTCTACTTTTTTACCTTCCTAGTAGCCTTCCCTGGAGAAGGCAATGGCAATCCACTCCAGTAATCTTGCCTGGAAAATCCCATGGACGGAGGAGCCTGGTAGGCTACAGTCCATGGGGTCACTAGGAGTCAGACACAATTGAGTGACTTCACTTTCATGCATTGGAGAAGGAAATGGCAACCCACTCCAGTGTTCTTGCCTAGAGAATCCCAGGGACAGGGGAGCCTGGTGGGCTGCCGTCTATGGGGTCGCACAGAGTCTGACATGACTGAAGCGACTTAGCAGCAGCAGCAGCAGCAGCAGCAGCAGCAGCATCAGCCTTCCCACTGTTGTAGTCACGCGTTCTGGCAAACAAACTCACTCAGAAGGACAATGCAGATAGTGGAGTGCAGTTTATTACACCGACGAGCCCAAAGCAGAGTCTCCTCTTAGCCAAGGATCCTGACTAGTTTTATATGAAAGCCTTACATACTCTCAGTGTACATGCACAAACCCACTTCCCCAAATTCCCTGAAACTAGTCTGAACAAAGGAAAAAGAAAGATACAATCAAAGTTAACCTGTGATTCGTATGCCTTAAGCCTAGGTAGTTAACAGTGGACAATTATTAATAGACCTGTGGTCATACCCTAATAAGTAGAATGTATGATTCTATTCGGTTACACAGATAATTAGGGTATTCTTTTAGGTGATGGAGAGTCTAGGTACAAGCCCTGGGCCTCTTCCTTCTGGGGGCCTGGTTTTCAAGTTATACCGTTTCCATAGACACTGGGCATATAGCTCAAAGTCCACAGTCTGGCCCAAGATGGAGTCCTGCTTTCAAGATAGAGCCTGTTCTGTTTCCTCCTTCACCACCAGCAATATATGAAAATGTCCATTTGCCCACAGTATCATCAACAGCTTTTATTGTCCCACTTGGGTATTTTTGTCTGATAGGTAAGACATTGTTTTCAGGATCGTTTAATTTGTATTTCTCCCATGAGTGAGACTGAGTGTCACTTAATAAGTTAAGGACTATTTACATTTCTTTTTCTGTGAGCCACTTGTTTATATCTCTAAGATGTATGCTTGGTCTTTTTATTCTTTATTTTTAGAAGCTCCCTCTAAATTAAGGCTATTAAGCTCTTGTCTGTGATATAAGTTGTAATTTTTCTTTTTAATTTGAATATGCCTTTATGGTGTTTTTTGTTTTGTCTTGTTGAAGTATTATTTTGATGCAATTAAATCTTAATCTTTTCCTCATTGTTTCAGAATTTTTGAGTCAGGGTTAAAAATGTTTTCCCTATTTCTAGGTTATAGGAGAATTCACTGATGTTTGTATGGTTTCATTTTTAAAATTTAGGTCTCTGTTCTAGTTAGAATTTATCCTGGTTTGCAAATTTGAGAAGTAAATATAATTTTACCTTTCTTTTTCCCATGTGGCTATCCACTTATACAATTTCCCCTCATTAAGAAGTGCTAAAAAGAGTTTTGATTAGCATTAATTTTTCTACTTTTCTGGAAATCCTTGTTTGTGGTTGGAGAGTCTACAGGTATAGCTTAAGTGTGTGTCTCTTTGTCAAGTTGGATGATTTAAATGCTAGAAAAAATTAAAGTTAAGTGGCTCAGTCATGTCTGACTCTGTGACCCTTTGGACTGTAGCCTAGCAGGCTGCTCTGTCCATAGGATTCTCCAGGCAAGAATACTGGAGTGGATTGCCATTTTCTTCTCCAGGGTATCTTCCCGACCCACGGATCGAACCCAGGTCTCCCACCTTTTCTCCTGCAAATGCTAGGAGAAACAACTTGTTGCATTTTATAAAAGAACTTGCCTTCTCTTTTGGTCCTTAGCAGCCCCGTGGGATAGAATGTTGTCTTCCCCATTTGGCATCTGAGCACATTGGGTCTTAGACCGCTGGCTTTCTCAGATCACACCAGCTTCTGCCTCTGTCCTCTCTCAGTGTTCCTGCTCTTGGGGTGTGCCGCTTCTTCACCACACAAAGCCATGGTCAGGCTGAGATGCAGTGGAGAAACACAACTCCTGCCTCTGCTTGCACACACGGTGTGTCTCCTTGGACACACCTGTTTCCTCATAGGTATGCAAATAAGTGGTTAGAAACAGGTTGGTGTTTGTCAGGCTTCAGTAATGCCTGCCTCCTTTTGACAAATACAGACACATCATGCTTCCCTGCCCCCGGTTCTGGCTGCCCTCCTCATGATATGATTGACCCACACCTATCCCCACCAACTGAGGTTTTTGGGTGCTTTCTATTCCAAAACTCAACAAAGTAAGGTCCTTTTATAACTTTTCCAAATATGAACTTACAATTTTTTGTACAGTTTTTAAGACACACAAGCTGCTTGAGATAGTCCCCTCTCCTGCCATGATGAAGCACTCTCTAAAGCTTTTTCCTGCCTTAGAGTTCTATGATCCAAAGACCCAGACTAGGAATCAAGGATCTACCATCTCAGTTTTGATCAACTGGATATGTTTTCTCCCAAAGGAGGGAAGAAGTGACATAGACTGCTCTTCCCCTATCTCTGAGGTGGGATGGTGTGAATTACACAGATCCCACATATGTCACAAATGCCAGGTCATGGATTTCTGTTCTTTCGGGTCCTATCTTGAGAGCTGTATTATATAATTTGAGTAGTAAATACAATTTTACCTTTCTTTTTCCCATGTGGAAAATACTAACAATACTAATAACACTGCTAATGTGGGAAATACTAACAATACTAATAACACTACTCTCAGAAGTAGTGTTTTCTGTACTCAAGGAGCCCACAGTTCCAGTTGGGGGAAGTGACTTTACAATTTCAGAAGTGTGGTTAGTGCCACAGTAGAGATATCACAAGATGCTTTGGAAGCATCTGTACCATAATGAAGAGGGAAAGGAGTCCAGGAAAGCTACTGGAAAAGATGGCTGACTCTGAGCTATCTTTAAGGGAGAGTGGGAATTAATGGGGAAAGGAAGAAAGAAAAAGGGATCGTAGGCGGAGGAAGGATGGTGATGGTGGTTACCACTCATGGAGGGACTTCTCTTTTAGTCTTTTTCACACCCTCCCTTTCATCTCCACAGCAATTCTTCACGTTAGCTATTATTTCCCTTTTACCAGTCAGAAAACCGAGGACTTAGAGTGCTGAACTGTCTACCTGTGGTTACACAGCAAATAAACTCCAGGTCTATCTGACTTCAGTGATCATTTCCTATGAAGGCCTTAGTATAAAAATGTCTCTAACTTCTCTCTCTCTGACAGGTTGTTCTTTCTTACAGTGATACGCATTCAACTGGCTCCATTCAGCTTCTTAGGAGAACCAATATTTTGTTTTGTTTACTGCTTGAGACCCACAAACTGCTTTAGCAGTTGTCTGGCACCTATCTCTGTTGTAATAAAGTCAATCATAGGAGCTGGCCCACTGCTTTCTAGAAACAGCTTGGAAGATTCTGTATTTCATCACTTCTATTCTTCTCATATAGGCATGAAATAAACTTTTATGATGAGACCTTTTCTCTTGCTTTTCAGCATGAAATAAACTTTTACAATGAGACCTTTTCTCTTGCTTTTCAGCTGAGATCTACAAAACTGAGAACAAAATTGAAGGTGGCAAATTTTCCCACTTCCCAAGTGAGGTGTTTATAGTCTCTGTAGACCATGCAAAGAGGTGCTCAGGTTCCTGTTTTGTAATCTTAGTTCACTATCTACATACCAAGGCTGTAAACACACCCAGACTCCTGAGTCTTTGACTCAACCTTGAGAAACCAAGGCCCACAGTGGTGGCCAGAGCAGCTTGCCAGCAGCAGAGCAATGGGAGATGCATGTCCACAGATGCAAGAATGAACAAATGCTTCTCTAGACCAAATGTGATCCATGAAGAAGGACGAAGCCTGGGTTAAATATTTGTCCACTTAAGAGGATTTCCTGGAAGAGAGATAGGACACCAAACAAAAAGAAATTGTGGTAGAATGAACTACCAAGTACTCAGAGGCTACAAGAGAAGTGAAGTTCTAAGAAAAGGCACTGCCCATGTCATAAATATTATAAATAAAGATTCTCAGTGATAAATCTTTGAGAAATGCAGATATGTGTTGTCTACTGAAATAGAAACATACAAGATAAAAGGTGTGAATTTAGTTTCATTCATGGACCTTACTGAGGACTATAGTCCAGGAGACAGCCTCTTAGATCGCTTTGAGGAACTGCTCTGAAGAGAGAAAGGAGGAACCATGAAATGTATGAGGGGTTTTGCTGGGGAAAAAAATGTAGTCCAATGTCAGAAGATTACTTACTGCTATTCAGAAAGAACAGACATCTCTAGTTAATGATTTTAGTGCTTTTCTGTGTATGGGAAGATGCAAGAATCCAGGCTTATTGCAATTATTCCTTAGATATGAATCTTCACTATCTAGTTTCAGTATAAAAAAAGCACAGAATATTTCCTGTTTTTCTCTATCCTGAGTTCACTTAAGAGTGACTGCAGTGGCTAATGGCTTGCCCATTGTAGAGCTGGAATGGTGGATCACTCTTTGCTCAGAGTATCATTTGAGATGAAGAATAAGGGTCAAATTTTCTTCTTGTCCAGAGAGCCATGCCACCAAACCATTGCTCTTACATCAGACGTTTCAAGTCTGTTTCTCTGCCATCACCTCCATTTCCAGCTCAACCCAGAAAGAGCCAGAGGCAACTATGAAGTTGGAGGAGAGGCACACTTGAAATTTCCTGGGACACAGACTAATACCACCACCTTTTCTTTTTGCTTACACTACACTATAGGCATTCTGACACTGACGGAATTTTTAATTTGCTCATTTTCCTCCCTCACTAGACTTCAAGGTCAAATTTACCTCTGCGTGCCTTTCTATATAAACCAGTCCATATAACTTCAAATGAATTCCAAGCCAGATCATTACCAGGATCTTTCATTCATAAATATGGAAGGATCAGCCAAGGATGACTCAAAATGAATAAAACATCAAAGAAAAAGCAATTGGTTTGAGCAAATCAAAACAACTGGCCCAGATATAGCCATGCAAGGAACCGATGAAGGTTTCCCTCACCCTAAGGAAGCTTGGATCTTCATAATAAAAAGGCTGACTGAAAGCCAGGCAGAATGAAAGGGAAAGCTCATACTTAGACACATCCTTAAGAAATTTCAGAACTCCAAAGTATAAAGAGAAAATCCTAAAAGCTTCCACAGAGAATACAAAACAGTTTACCTACAACCAAAATAATTTTGAAAGGGACTTTTTCAGTATATTATTAGATTTAGGATCAGGAACATCTGGGTTTTAGTCCTAAGCTGTATCCCTCATTGGCTGTGAGAATCCTTTCCTATTCCTGCACTTTCCTCTGTGAATGAAAAGACAATACCAGATGACTTCTGGGATATTTTTCAGCTCTGACTTGCTGCCAATTCTTGTTGCTCAGCTGCAAAGCCAGCCCCACCACTGGAGCTTCCTCCCAGTGAACCCCACCAGGCCATTCCACTCAGTGACTGCAGTCTACACAGCTGATTTTTCTTTCCTTTCCTTTTTTTTTTAAACTGCCTTTCCTTTAAATGGCCATGTGCTTTTGCTTTCTGGACACCTGTTGATTCATCCCCTCAGCCTTAACTTCTGAGAACAGGAATAGTGTTTTCAAGTATTTGGGGGTGGCTTAGTCACTAAGTCTACTGTGACCCTATAGACTCCTCCATCCTTGGGATTTCCCAGGCAGAAATACTGGATTGGGTTGCCGTTCCCTTCTCCAGGGGGGTCTTTCTGACCCAGGGATCGAACTGGCATCTCCTCCATTGCAGGTGATCTCCTGAATTGCAGGGAGATTCTTTACCACTGAGCCACCAGGGAAGTGTTTTCAAGTATAATACTCTATAAATAGAAAACATAATAAATGTCTGCGGGATCCACCTATCAGCAAACTTTTATAAAGATCTGCAGTGGGTCTTGCTCCATACAAAATCATGGAATTCTGAGAAGACCATTTAGATCTTTTCTTCCAGTGTTTATCAGAATGTGTAAAACAGGACTGTAGTTCCATGTGAATATAATCATAGTACAACAATAACAACAACAAAACCCGAAGGAAATGCACAGTTAAGCAAAATTGAACATTTCCTCACTTTAGGATTTTTCAGGTCTTTATCTGTAAACCTCCATATGTTGATTTACAAAGTATACAGCATTTCCCAAACGTACTGCATCATAGGGCCCTTTTATTTACCCACTCAAGAAACACAGTGATTCCTAGGTCTGTCTACTGGCTTACAAAAAATTCAGTGAATAAAGATGTGTAAAACAACACCAGGAGGATTTAACTAGCTATATGCAGAATGTGAGAAATTCTACAAGATAAATGACCTGTTTCTTCAACAACAAAGAAGTAGCATTAACCAAAGGGGATAGGACTTTTACAGAATAAAAAGATTTAAGAGAAAAATTAACCAAATATAATATATGGACCTTTTTGGATAACGATTCAAACAAATCAAATGTAAACAGACATTTTTGAGATGAGCAAAAAAAAAAAAAATTGAACATGAATTGGGTATTAAAATTTTCAAGCATTAAACATTTCTAGTTATTGTTAATTTTACTGAGTGTGATAATGGCATTATGGTTATGTTTTTAAATTTCTTATTATTTTATCAATGATATTATGATATGTGTTGAGAGAGACAATTTAAATGAAGAGGTAAGGCAGGCTCAAATGATTAGATGTTGAGTTTATTTGGAAATAGCAGAGAAATTGCAGCCTAGGACACACCAGGCTACACGTGAATCCATTGAGAGTTTGAGGCAGGTGGTATTCTTGGGCAAAAGGTTCAACCGGAGTCCAGGCAGCAAGTTCATTGAAAATGGGGAGGTGTTCGTGGTGGATGTTCATTGGTCAGGAGACAGGTTTGGGGAAATTAGTCTTTCCATTCTTAAGTTTTATTTTTCTGAGGGGGCATGCCTGAGATCTCCATTTCAAATCCTCCCATTCCACTCTAGGCTGAAATCTTTTATCGAGGGATACATACTGAAATATTTACAGGCAAAATTTTTAAATGACTGGTATTTTCTTTTAAATACACACTGCTGCTGCTACTGCTGCTAAGTCACTTCAGTCGTGTCCGATTCTGTGTGACGCAGCCCACCAGACTCCCCCGTCCCTGGGATCCTCCAGGCAAGAACACTGGAGTGGGTTGCCATTTCCTTCTCCAGTGCATGAAAGTGAAAAGGGAAAGTGAAGTCGCCCAGTCGTGTCCGACTCCTAGCGACCCCACGGACTGCAGCCTACCAAGATCCTCCGTCCATGGGATTTTCTAGGCAAGAGTACTGGAGTGGGGTGCCGCTGCCTTCTCCAAATACACACTAGTAGTGCTCTTTTACTTGACATGAATTTTTTACTTGGTTTTGTTGACTTTATCAACGTTTGCTGTCTTTCACACTTAAAATTTGTACACTTTCTGCATGTAAGGTCTTTTGCAAAATTTTACAGAACATTTAATTTACTGGATTTTTGATTTATAGAAAATACACACAGATGGTTTTAAAAATCAGTTTATACAGAAATGGTATACTTGAAAACAGTATGTCTTCCTCTCCCTGACCCATTTCTTCTCTCAGAGGCAACAACTATTACCAGCTTTCACAAGGAGGTATTTTTATATGTGTACAAGTATGTGTGTGCCAGCATGTCTTTGAGATAATTCCATGTCAGTGTACATGGATTTTCTAACTTTAATGGTTACATGGATTTCACTATGCATTACACTAGACACCTAGTGCTGGACATTTAGGTGGCTTACAGTTTTGGCGACTGTCCTTACCTATAGGTCTTAGTACTCATGGGTTTTGAAATGTTAATAGATGTTGCCAAATTGTCATCCAAGATGTTTATATTAATTTATTTCTGTTTCTACCCACAAGTATGTATCAGAGGGCTGGAGTTTAACAGTATACTGATGCATAAGTAGTAATGCCCTCAAGAGGGAGATATTTCAAAATAAATGGACCTTTGATTATAACAGTTCTTATTCAAGTACCTTAAACAAGGAGGACATGGCTTGTTTGTTTATAAAATTAGTACTGAGAAATGTCTACTGGAGTACTTCCAGAGTGAAAAGTTTTCCCTTCTAAATGGTGTGATGCTAAATATAAATTTTGGGAAAATAAAATCAGTAAGAAAACTTTAATTTATCCTTATTTAAGAAGAGGACTCATGAGATAAACTCAAAATTTTTGAAGGAATGGATTTTGATGTCTTTTCTCTCTGACCTTACCCTTGCTGTTGTTTGCTTCAAGACAAAAGCATATAAACCTTATCCATATAAGCCTAAGCCCTCGTTATAGGATTGCAGTTTGTGTTAGGGAATTTGGGGAGAATTTAAAGCAGTTTCCTCAGGTTTGGATGTTGTCAGGAAGTAGGAGTAATTATGTGATTAAGTTTCTTTATGAATCTTACCTAGGAGGTAGAAAAAGTTCATTGGGGCTAAAATTGTAATAGTAAAGCAGCAACAGTTCCTTATGTTAGCCAGAAAATGGAACTGTTTGATCCTTTTCGTTGTTTTAAGACTGTTGTTTTGTGTTTCTCAGACATGATTACTAAATTGCCTCACTCTCTCATGGACACAAAGCGACTTTGTCTAATGTTAATGTTTTGTGAATTTTTTAGTTTAACACAATACTTGTGTCCGCCTGTGAGGCCAGACCAACCCCTGGTTACTTTTCTTTTTTTCAAGAGGTTAAGACTCATGAAATTGCAAAGGACATAAAACCCCACCCCCAAACTGACTTAAGTAAAAAGTCCAGGGCTGTACTGTTTATATTTTTATTGATGAAGTAATTGAGGCTCAGAGTGATTAAGCAGCTGAATAGTCTGATTCCACAGCCTTTGTTTGTTCACTGACTTCCAGGCACTAAAGTGTGAATGAGCAGAAGGAAATGGAGCTACCAGTGGAGCATGAATGGATGGGAATGGGGAGCAGGGAGGGAAAATGTCAGGCGAGTGTATGCTCCTCGGTTTTTGTCTTGTCACAACAAAGATTTGGAGTGACGGACGCTAGAGCCCCCTCGGCGTGTCAGAGCTCTCGGGTCTTGGACAGATCATGTTATAGCTCTTAGGCAAATCAGTGTTACAGCTCTATTTTATTTAGAAGATAGCAGGAAAATCCATCTTTGAGGCGTGAGGGCATGTTGATCCAAAGACTCGAAGCGCCCCAGCGCTTGGGAGAGAGGGAGAGAGCACCCTTTGGCTCTTCTTTTTATGTTTTTTTCTTCCTCCTGGGCTTGCCCTATGCAAATTGGGCTTAGTCAGGAATGCTGTTCTACCTGAAGTCCTCACTCTGGTCCTCGGACCATCCTCTGTTCTATTTTCCGGGGCTTTTCTCTTCCTCGTCTTTTAGCCACCGCCACTTTGGACTCCCTTTCCTTATTCTAACTGCCTAACAGAAAAGTTCCGATAGTCAGGGTGGGATAGAGTAAGAAACAAAATGAAGATGTGTGTTTTAGGGCAAGGGGAGGAGATGATGAAGGCCATTTTTAGGAAATTTAGTCTGAAAATAACATGTATTAGTTAGGAGAGAATGAAGGCTGGAAGATTAGCCCCCTCAAAAAAATTAGCTAGGAGACTGTAGTAGTTACTCGGGCAGGAGGCATTGAGGGTTTGGTTTGAAAAGAAAGAGTGGATGTGGATCCAAGAGATCCCAATTTCATATTTTAGTTCAAATCTAAGCAAAGGAGTGGATCTGCAAGAACTATGACTAAGTAGTTCTGCGTCTTATCTGGTTCAAAACACAAAGCAGCACAGAAAACTGTGTGTGGTGTGTCTATGTGTTTGCGACCTACATGTACTTTATAGTTCTATCAACACTCGGAAATGTTCCTAGCTCTATGAGGGGCTGTAATTAGATGTTTTCTCCATTAGATGGAGCTGGTGGCTCAGTGGTAAAGAATCTGCCTGCCAGCGCAGCAGATGCAGGTTTGATCCCTGGGTTGGGAAGATCCCCTAGAGTAGGAAATGGCAACACACTCCAGTATTCTTGCCTGGAAAATCCCATGGACAGAGGATCCTGAAGGGCTACTGTCCATGCAGTCACAAAGAGTCGGACTCAACTGAGCATAAGCACGAATGAATGAAATATCTTTGTTACAAGAGAATTTATGAATTTTATAAAAGGAATGCTTGATAGATGATGAACTTTAATGTGGAACAGAAAAGAACTGCAAACTAAAATTATTTTTAGAATAATCATTTTATTTATAATTTTTGAAATATCTAGAGTTTTAAGATGAATACCTTTGCACAGGTCTTACACTTTACATACTTGGTTCATAGAAAACATATTTAATACAACTTTGTTTCTTGTGACTTTCTTCAAAAGGGCCCAAACCAAACCCTATCCCTGGAAGAATGACTGTAACAGTATTTGAGTTAGGATATTTCTCTATACATGTCCACAATCACTTGTTTGCAATTCTGAAATCCAAAAAGCCAGAGTTTGCAAATAAAAAACCAGGAAGCTCAGTTAAATTTGAATTCTAGGTAAACACTGAATAACTTCTCTAGCCCAACTGTGTTTCATGCAATATTTGGGACATATGCTAAAAAGTTATAACATTTGTTGTTTATCTGAAATTCAAATTCAATCAGACATTCTCTATCTTATCTGTGAGTGTGTGCAAAGTCCTTCAGTTGTGTCTGACTCTTTTGTGACCCTGCGGACTGTAGCTCACCAGCCTCCTCTGTCCATGGGGTTCTCCAGGCAAGAATACTGGCGTGGGTTGCCATGCCCTCAGGATCTTCCCAACCCAGGGATCAAATCCACATCTCTTATGTCTCCTGCATTGGCACGTGGGTTCTTTACCACTGATGCATCTGGGGAGCCCATCTTAGCTTTTAATGCATTCCAAAAACCAAATATTTTTTTAACTTGATTGGAGAATGTAACCTAGATAGATAGGATGTTATCTTATAGTAGACTTTACCTCACTTAGTTCAAATATTTGTATGTATAACTGCAAAAATATTAATATGTTTAATTATGCATACTACGTCTACTTCACTGGGAGTGCTACATGATATATGTTATTTGTATCATATTATTGTTTCAAAATCAGATATGTACCGAATTTTAAAATACAGTTATCTCCAAGGCTTTTAGAAAAGAAATCATGAAACTGTGATAACTTTTCTTTTTTTTAGTAAGCAAGAAAAATAAGAATACAAAAAATTATTTTTGAAGGTATTGTAAATATTTTGTTAAAAATCTGAAATTAGTTCATTATAGGTAATATGACTGAAAATAAACTTAATGACTTTTGAAAAGAATGTCTTGGCTTTATGCTGCTTCAAAAAAGTTATAAAAGTAATGTAGAGAATAGGGGACCTATGGTTCAAACTGAAAAAACAACGGAGAAATCATTTAGTCATCCCCAGCCAAAACAAAACTACCTCAGACTCTGAAAGAGAGGCGGCCATCTTCCCTTTCCTTCCAATGAAACAAACCTTACGGAGGGACACTGCCTAATTTCCTTGGCATTATATTCCAGAACGTTGTTACTTTGCTATTTAGGAAGTGCTTAATGTTTCTTAAATGTTGATTTTTATTAACTCTGTCTGCTTTTAGCAGATATTTGATAGAGTAACTGTTAACATCCTTAAAAGAATCGCTCATTAACATTTTCACAAATATATCTTTACCTCATTGAATATCTATTGATTTTCTTCTCAGTTTCTATTTCCAGCTTAAATAATCTCAATTCCCTTAGAGATTTTTCTATTGTAACCATTTACAAACTTTTTAATTATTATATAACATATAAAAATCTTATATGCATTAATGTATTAAAGTCATAATATATAGGAGGATTACCTTTCTATAGGCATTTTTTATTATATACACGTGTCCCAGAATTATGCACCAAAACAATCTCAATGTATATAATGTATATACTAGATTCTTTTTTTCTGGCTAGCTCTTTTTATACTGAATCAATTTCTTCTGATAACTTTGAAAATAAGTTTTTGTCTATTATGTATATTATGTAGGCATATATATATTATGTAGACATATATATAGAGAGAGAGAGAGACAGAGAGACAGAGAGAGCACTAAGTTTGGTAAAAACCTACTTTGTATTTATCTTTCAACTTTCTGAAATCAGCTTAATGTTTTATTATATACCCTTACATGTCAGCAAGTTGGTGATGGTTTGGGGCACTAATTAATAAATAATACTAGTCCTTCAGTTGTGCATTTATAACATGAATCCTATCCAAATGGTCTTTTTAGAATCATTATATGAAGTGATCTGTTCACAGTGACTGTCAAAATAAATACAAAAAAATACATTGTATGATATAAGTACACTCAACATATTTGTGACACACTACAGGAATGATTTTGTATAATTACCTTTTGGTTAGTAGAATGTAATCATCCTTCCCACAAACATAATTTTTGTTGAGTACCTCATGTAGATTTACCATAATTTACTTAAATCATTTCTCTATTATTGGACATTTTTGGTTACTTTAACTTAATATAGTATAGCAGTGAACATAATGTTTTGTTTTAAACATGTGAGATTCTTTAGGATAGATTCACAGTTGTTGAATTGCTAGGTAAAGAATGATACATACTGCCACATTTCTTTCTAAAAGGATTATGTCGAATTATGTTTTAACAAGCAGTATATGGTTGGGAGTATTAAGGATCTTAAATGTAATTGTCAGGTACCTAAATAGGATGATCCCTTTCTTATCACTTTTTGGTATGACTCTTTACTTAAGATTTTTATGCAAAGATAACTAAAAGCATCCCCTGGAAATGACTAAACCCACCCTTGGAATGAATGATATGCAGTTTACTAAACCCGATGTTGATATATGGGTTTTAGTTAATATGGAGTTAGAAGAACAGAGAGTTTCTGATGTTAACTGATCCTTCTTCATTAAAGAATGTGAGGCTAATCCAACATGACAACATGTAGACAGAGCCTGTGCCCTTCTTTGGAGGCAAAAAAAATTAAGGAAGAACAACCTGCTATTTCTCCCTTATTAAAATAGCATCAAGTTTCCTAGTGGTACCCATCAGGCCAGTTCCCAAACATTCCACTTCTCTTTCTGCACACATGATGAGACTGCACCTTCCCAACTCCCTTTGAGGTTAACTGTGCCATATGACTTGCCAGAGCCAATGAAATATGAGAGAAAAGTCACAGATACCACTTCTGGTGGCAGCTATAAGAGTCAGCGTACGTTTTGCCATTGCCCCTTTTTGTGCTTTTGTGGTTGTGGAAGCACACATAGAAGTGGCATCTCCATCAGCCGGGGTCCCTGATGGCTCAGTGAACATCCTTTTGAATCTGTGATGGATATGGAAGTGTAAGCGAGAAATAAGCACTGTTTTAAGCCACTGAGATTAAAAAAATTTGTTTCTGCATCAAAATCCAGCCCGTCTGACTGATACACGTCTTTCAACCCAGCTGCATATGGGAGAGTGGCTCTTCACCCCTGAACCCCGACCCCCATCGCACCTCCCTCACCAAAGGGCGCATTCATTGTTATCCTTCTATCTCCCACGGTTGCTCACACCTCAGGCAAGTCAGTTTCTTTACCCAATAGGACTGATAATAAAGGTGCAGATTTTCTGAGTCTCTTTCTGTATTCTTCAAGTTCATATTTTAAAGTGTAGAATCCTCATCAACTGTATTTCTACTTCTACTGCCCCAACATACAATTTATTTATTACTGCATGCATCTTTATAAGGGCTTCCCCGATGGCTCAATGGGTAAAAAAGTCTACATGCAATTCAGGAGACACAAATTTTGGAGATTAAGAACATGTGGCTTAGTGTTACTCTGCATAAAAGCTTGGTACCCAAAAATGATTTCTTCTTTTTATCTTATGCTGATGGGTAGGTTATGTAGGTGTCCAAGCATCATTTCTTTTGAGAGACAATTTCAAAGTTGGACTTGACCTTGAGATGTTTTCCTTCATTAATAGGACAAAGAGACAAGCAAAAACATAAATCATAAAAGCCATACTGTATCTGTAATTGCCTGGATTTTGATATCTGAGTATTTCACACTGATTTATGTGAGGATTATCAAGACATCTTATGATTGTACAAGGAAATAGACATTGTACGGTAGGTTTTTTAAGTAATTTATTTATTTTTGTTGCGCTGGGCCTTTGTTGCTGCACGTGGGCTTTTTCTAGTTGCACGGAGTGTGGGCTACTCCCTAGTTGTGGTGTGTGAGTTTCTCATTGCTATGGCTTCTCTTGTTTTGGAGCACAGGCTCTAGGGCTCACAGACTCAGAAATTGTGGGGCATGGGCTTAGTTGTTCTGTGGCATGTGGAATCTTCTCTGAACAAGGATCGAATAGGAAAGTTCTGTATAATAGTTTAGAATGATGCTCTGGAGAGAGAGAGCTGGATTTGTACCCTGGACTTCCCTCAGTGCAAACCAAGGATGCTGAAACCTCTCATGAAGACTTGCTATGAACACTTAGTGTGGATGTAATAGAATAGGAGGATGTACTAGGAAGATCCCCTGAAGAAGGGATAGACTACCCACTCCAGTATTCTTGGGCTTCCCTGGTGTTTCAGACAGTTAAGGAATCTGCCTGCAATGCGGGAGACTTGGGTTCGACCTGGGTGGGAAAGGTTGCCTGAAGGAAGGGATGAAAAGCCATTCCAGTATTCTTGCCTGGAGAATCCCTATAGACAGAGGAGCCTGGTGGTCTGCAGTCCACGGGGTCGCAAAGAGTTGGACATGACTGGGCAACTAAGCACAGCACAGGGTGGAGATGAGAGACTAGAGGAAGGAAAGGGAGCTGGTGGGGCTGGGGGTTGCTTTACTGGCAGCAAAGCTGAAGAGTGAGGGAGGAAAGACACCATTGGCTTGGATGTTTGCTGCAGTTTGTCGAGAATGGGTAATGTAAGACCTCTTTTCTATTTCCCATTTGAAATCTGTGGTAAGAAAAATCTTGAAGTGCTAGGAATGACTTTCTTGTGTAAAATGAGGCTGGGCATGAGTACCCACTGGTTTGGGGTAAGACAGAGAGCCTGTGAGGTTGAATGACAGCCTGTCTCTTCATTATAAAGAAAACTACTGCACTGCCTGGCAGGTCCAGGTGTCGACCCCCACCCCCTCCGCCCGTGCACTCACTGTCTGAAAGAAAAGAAGATGTTTTGTGCCAGGAACAACAGTGGACATTTACAGCATCTGAACAGAGTCGTATCTGCAAAGATCTGTGATACAGCAATTAGAGACTGAAGTAGCAATATAATTAAAGAAGACATTGTTTCTTGAAGTATGAGACTCGAACAATTGGAGACAGAAAGACAAAGAATTCAAGCACAATATAAAGAAATAAAATGTTGGAGTGGGGACTGAGTCTGGCACATGATTCAACCCAGCAAGGGGCACAGAGCTGTATCCCTGAAATGATACTGAAAGAGGCTTTGAGAATACAAGACTAGATGAGACCATGGCTTCCCCAGTGATTTCTCTAATCATTTCTGATTACAGTTTCTTCTGCGTCCTAGAGAGAAAATTTTGGGGATAATACAGTTTTGTTTGCATACTGTTTATATGATATTGTTTTTGTTTCATTTGGGGGCTTTTTTTTTTTTTGTGAAAAGCATTTAGTCAACATGAAAGGTTCAAAGACACACCTCAAAACCCACTACCCAGAAATCACGTGTTGATATTTGAGCATCACTCAGAATTTCTCCAAGGATACATTGAAGAATGAGTAGAAATAATTTTACAGCATTTTTGTTATCTAGCTATGTAAGTATTGTATGTTATATAGTTACATCATTATATGTCAATATAAATGTTACCAGATCTTCTTTTAAAAAGCATAAACACTAAGTAATTTGAAATTAAAACTAGTGTGTGCTCTGGGAAACTCTGACATTGGGGGCTTTGTTTAGAGGTTTTTTGGGCTCTGTTTTTAACTTTGAAAGTGAAAGCCTCTCAGTCGTGTCTGCCTGCGACCCCACAGACTGTAGACTGCCAGGCTCCTCTGTCCATGGAATTCTGCAGGCAAGAATACTGGAGTGGGTTGCCACTTCCTTCTCCAGGAGATCTTCTCCACTCAGGAATCAAACTAGGGTCTTCTGCATTGCAGGCAGATTCTTTACCAGCTGAGCCACTAGGGAAGCCCTTTTAGTATAGGTCATTTTACTCGGTTCTTCTTAATTAAACGCTTAATAAAATTCTTAGAAAAGACACTTAGGTAACTAACTTAGAATGGATACAAGATTACATCTATGGCTATGTTTTTGAATCCTAGATGTAGACTAGGTCAGTAGCCATCCTTATGAAAGCTTACCTCAACAAAACTGCTTTCTTCACAATTGTACACCAGTATGTATTAAGCAATCTAGAATTTTTTTCTACTACTCTTCCCCCAAATTATGAAAATGATAAATATTATTAAAACAATACAAAATAGGA
The DNA here is from genome assembly GCA_006410615.1 of Neotragus moschatus. Lineage (NCBI taxonomy): Eukaryota > Metazoa > Chordata > Mammalia > Artiodactyla > Bovidae > Neotragus > Neotragus moschatus. The sequence continues at coordinate 94,502 of SJYA01000228.1, forward strand.
AAGTATAAAGAAGATAATGGAAACCATACTTAATCCCACCGCCCAGAAATAAACCTTCAGTTCAGTTCAGTTCAGTCACTCAGTCGTGTCCCGAGTCTTTGCGACTCCATGGATTGCAGGACACCAGGCCTCCTTGTCCATCACCAACTCCCGGCGATTACTCAAACTCATGTCTATTAAGTCGATGATGCCATCCAACAATCTCATCCTCTGTCGTCCCCTTCTCCTCCTGCCTTCACTCTTTCCCAGCATCAGGGTCTTTTCAAATGAGTCAGTTCTTCACATCAGGTGGCCAGAGTATTGGAGTTTCAGTTTCAGCATCAGTCTTTCCAATGAATATTCAGGGCTGATTTCCTTTCGGATGGACTGGTTGGATCTCCTTGCAGTCCAAGGGACTCTGAAATAAACCTTGGTTCCTACCAAAGTTAAATTTTGAATTTTGGAAACTAAGTTGATGAGTTCTATAAAGAACAACCCTGGAAATCAAAGATTTGCCTTTGACCAAGATTGAGGTACATATACAAGTTCTTAAAATTTACTGGAGGGGACTTCCCTGGTGGTCCAATAGTTAAGACCTCACCTTCCAATACAGGGGGTGCAGGTTTGATCCCTGTCAGGGAGGGAAGATCCCAAATGCTCACAGCCAAAAAATAAAAACATAAAACAGAAGCAATATTGTAATAAATTCAATAAAGACTTTAAAAATGGTGTAAGCAAAATGAATATTTTTTTTAATTTATTGGAGAAATATTCAGTTTTCAAAATTGTCAAGTATTCTTTAAGTATTTGGAACTGCAGAAATGAACATTTGATTTATTGAAATAACCATTAACTATTTACTTCCTTGCTGAATTTGCCTAACTACCAAACTAGGAATGTATTTATTGCTCTAGGTTTTCTATCACAGCTAATATCTGTGAGTGCTGAAACAAGGGAAAACTATCCACTTTCTCCATTATTATTGTAGAAAAGGGGACTTCTTTTCTCTTTTTCTATTGTGTATCTTGCAAGTACACTTTATTCTAATGTTCCTTAATTGCTTTACCTGTCTTCATTTGTTGTGTTGCTTTCCTGATTTTAGTGTGAGAAATAAGATGGAAGTGAATGAAGAATGTCATGTTAAATAATTAGGACTCAATATATTGACCCATCTCACCCTGCAGTCACTTAGAAATTATTAAATTCTATGGAAAAAGTCACAAAACACTAAGCCTAGTGAGGAATCTGTGTACAAGTCTGCTTTAGGGTGTTTGATACAGTGCTTTGATAAAACAGAGGCTTTGTCTAGAAAGATGAAGTTCAGTTGTTGTTCAGTTGCTAAGTCATGCCTGATTCTTTAGGATCAAACCCATATTTCCTGCATTGCAGGTAGATTCTTTACCACTGAACCACCTGGGAAGCCCCCAAAATACCTGATGTGCTGTGCTCAGTCCTGTCTGACTTTTGGGACCCCATGGACTGTTGCCTGTCAGGCTCCTCTGCCTATGGGATTTCCCAGGCAAGAATACTGGAGTGAGTTGCCATTTCCTCCTCCAGGGGATCAAACCCAAGTGTCTTGCCGTCTTCTATTGGCAGGTGGATTCTTTACCACTGAACCACTGGTACTGGTACAACTGAGCCACTTTACTTACTGAACCCGGTAAGAGCAATGTTTTCTGGAGGGTGTGTTTAACTCCCACTAGTGGAGAGGAAGAAATGTAGACAGATTCCCCAGTATTTTGATTAGCCTACAAAATTTATCTAATTAGATAATTTTCCCTAAGCATATTAGACTTGCTAATTAATTTTCACTTAATTAAGCTAGAGAAAGCTGCTGCTACTGCTGCTGCTAAGTCACTTCAGTCGTGTCCAACTCTGTGTGACCCATAGACGGCTCCCCTGTCCCTGGGATTTTCCAGGCAAGAACACTGGAGTGGGTTGCCATTTCCTTCTCCAATGCATGAAAGTGAAAAGTGAAAGTGAAGTCACTCAGTCATGTCCGACTCTTAGTGACCCCATGGACTGCAGCCCACCAGGCTCCTCCGTCCATGGGATTTTCCAGGCAAGGGTACTGGAGTGGGGTGCCATTGCCTTCTCCCATCCTTAATGGAGATGTTTAGAAATGAACTGAAATATCTTTAGCGTATTTTATTTCTTAGTCAAACCAAATAAGCCAGAACCCTGATATAGAAAACTTGCCACTTCATTTGGGCTAAAATCTTAAAAAATAATCTGACTAGATTTCTCCTCAAATCATTGTTTTAGGATCATCTTNAACTGGTCACCATTAAAAAAAAAAAAGCTCTCATTTCCTACACATTTATAAGCAAGATCATTCTTAATGGCTGCTACTGCTAAGTGGCTTCAGTCATGTCCAACTCTGTGCGACCCCATAGATGGCAGCCCACCAGGCTCCCCAGTCCCTGTAATTCTCCAGGCAAGAACACTGGAGTGGGTTGCCATGTCCATCTCCAATCCATAAGAGTGAAAAATGAAAGTGAAGTCACTCAGTTGTGTCCAACTCTTAGCGACCCCATGGACTGTAGCCAACCAGGCTCCTCCGTCCATGGGATTTTCCAGGCAAGGGTACTGGAGTGGGGTGCCATTGCCTTCTCCCATCCTTAATGGAGATGTTTAGAAATGAACTGAAATATCTTTAGCGTATTTTATTTCTTAGTCAAACCAAATAAGCCAGAACCCTGATATAGAAAACTTGCCACTTCATTTGGGCTAAAATCTTAAAAAATAATCTGACTAGATTTCTCCTCAAATCATTGTTTTAGGATCATCTTATTATTATGGTTTTAAAAGTTATTTTGGCTGCCCACCACACACATGTGGGATCCTAGCCTGACCAGGGTTTGAACCAACAGCTTCTCCATTTGAAAGGAGGAGTCCTAACCCCTGGATCACCAGGAAAGTTTCCAAGACCAAATCTTATTTCTAACCACACTCATCCACCAAAGACGAAAAAATATCAGTGATTTTGAAAATACCTTTGCTACTGCTGTGTTTAAAAAGAAAAGTGTGTCTTATTGAGGAATCTGTGACTGACATTTTTCACGAACTGATGGACATCTATTCAGCCAGGGCACTGCCCTACTCAAAACACGTTTTTCCTCTCAGCATTCTTAAGGAGCTCTGTGCACTCGCAGGATGCCAAAGATAACATCTAGATCAGCAATTTCTCATAAATCATTGGAACAAGGAACATGAAACAAGAAGAAGAAATCAGGAATTCAATAATAAATATGGCAAGGTGCACAAACAAGAGAATTGAAACCAGATGAAAAGGAGCCGTTCAGAACAGAAGGTCAAGAAACGCGTTTCCCCCGCTCCCTCAAAGGCTTGGAGTAATCCCTCCGGTTGTTCTTCCCATCCACCACCAGCTTACTGCTCTGAGTTGGTTTTGGAATATTTATGTGGTGGATTTAAGGCCTTAACATACAACTGGAAAATTAGTGTTGTTTATCTTAGTGTGCTCGAAGCCCCAGGCTGTTATGAAATGAAGAAGAAAAGAGTGTTTATTGTACTTTAGGGGAAACTGTGCCCATAAGCCTTGAAATAAACTCTAGATACATGTGTATACACATAGCTCAGTTTATACAACAGATTTTCTTAAAACTCGAAGTTACATATGTGATAATAAAGTAATGCGATTGGTTCTCTTTTAAAACAAAATGTCAGGATTTCTCAGGAGCCGTCTTAGGAAGATAGGCTTATCTCAACACCATTGGCATTACTAAATATGTTATGAGAATATCTCTTTGAGTCTTGAAACACTGCAGTTCATTTTTAAAAACAGCTTTTCTGGTGGCAAGTCATCATCATTTATCAGTGGATTTGAACTTCTGGAAACCTAGTCATTTGGTGACAAGTATGGTAAATGATGTAGGTGAAACGATTTGTTAAAAACAATGTAGAATAATACTTTAATAATAAAAACCTTTCCTATTTCCAAGGAAAGATTATGAAATATGAGCAGTGTCTCCCACACAATTATTCAATAATGTAAGCTGAATATTAGGGTTTTTTAGACTTTGTTTATCTTAAAAAGTCTCATTTTACTCTTTCATTGTGAATATTTTAATTCAACGTTAAATCACAATGAGCGTTCACTTGTAAAGGGCATTCCTTTAAGCAGTCATTATAGACTAAAGATATTACGATGTGATAAAATAAATAGTTGACCGCTTTGTCAGTTCAGGTTTATGAATGCTTGAATGCTTGTTTTTCTAAGTCTGAACAATTTCATGGCATATTTTGTCATGGAATTATCTATATGATACTGAGTTGATGTACTTTCCTCTCTTCCAGTCTCCTTAGGTTGAATTGTTTCCCCTTGATGTCAGTTTCCTGTGTTAGCCTTGTCAGAACTGGGCCCTTGCATGAACTGAAAGCTTCTGTTAGCTGCGTTCTCAGAGGACCAGTTCTTTCTCTGCAGAGTGGCATTCTTTCCTCTATGATCACCATTCAAAAGCAGCCTATTTCTGTTTTGCCTCCTAGGTTTCTTGATACATTGGAAGACATCGTTGCATGTGGTTAAGTGAGTGGGTATAACCAGAAGACATGGACCAGTTACTGGCCTTCTACTCGCCAACCTTGTGTTCTCTCTGTACCTCAGCCTTCTCATGGGCAAATCTGAAAAAAAATCATGACTCCTCATTTATGGTATTGTGAGGTTTAAATGCATTAATGTATTCAAAATGCTGCAAAGAGCATCTGGCATGTGGTGAGTCTCAGTTAACATTTGCTATTATCATTACATTAAAATAAACGTACAGAGTGAAGCTTTTTGCTGTTATAATTTTTCTTTAATTTTGAATTATGGAGAACATTTTCTGATACTTGTAAACATGTTTTATAGCTGATGGCATTTTAGCTTGTGGATGCACCACAATTTACTACAATAATTCTTATGTTTGATATTTAAGTGGTTCCTAGTTTTTGCTGTTTTAAATGATGTGGTATCTTTGTTCATCTTTGTTTTCCTAAAATAGTAGGAGTTCCTGAACAATTCTGTGGGGTGTGTGCATTTTAAGCCTTTTAATTTTTAGTTTTTTTCTCAATGGGACACTAGAGGGACTCTGCTGGTGGTCCAGTGGCTAAGATTCTGCACTCGCAATGCAGGGGGTCCTAGTTTGATCCCAGGTCAGGGAACTAGATACCACCTACCACAACTAAAGATCTTTTATACCTCAATGGAAATCAAAGATGCCTTGTGCCAAACTGAGACCTGGTGCAACCAAATAAATAATATAAATATTAAGCAGATAAATAAATAAATTGGACACTAGAAATGTACCACCTTACACTCGCTCCCATCTGTAGAGTCTGTATTGATTTCTGTAGCTCCCTGTGCACACTGCAGTACACACATAATTCCTCCTGTTGTACTTTAACCTGTGAACCCCTGCTGCACATTTACCAGACTCCTCACGTGGAAAAACAGGTTTCGCTGGTTCAACCATCCATATTGATGATTGATGCGCTTGGGATGTATCACCCCGAGTGTTTGGTTCTTCCACCTTGCCTTCGTCTTTCATCTTGATTTGCTTTCTCATTGTTCCTATTCCTTGACCCTTTTATGTTCAGTTACATATCTGTCTCTTCAGATAGGCACAAGCTCCCAACCTTGGAAATTTTCTTCAGACAAGGTATCACCAGAGTTCTTGAAAGCTTAGGGTCACTGCAGCCCAAAGATGGATCGTCTTCCTTTAAGCCAGAGACTACATAAGAAGAACAGAAAGGAAGTGTCACAGTGAAAACAGAGACAGGAAAAACAAAACAAAAAAATAAGTGACAAAACAGATACAAACAAGGGCAGTTAGGAATTTGTTAAAGGGCATAATTTTAAGGTAGGGATCATGTATGGGCAAGTTTTTTATATACTGAAATGAAAAAATTCAAGAGATATTGTTAAGCATGAAAACAAGGTGGGGAACAGTGTGGTCGAACAGTGTGTTCCTCTGGGTTTGAAAATAGGGTCTAAGAATATATGTTATTACTTTTTATGCATAACATACCTCTGCCAGAATGCAAAGAACAGCAAGGGCTCTGATTTCCCCTGGAGAGGAAAACTGGGGAGTGGAGAAGAGGGATGTGAAAAGATTCTTTTTACTATCTAGCCTTTTGTACAATCTGAATTTTATATATGAATGTATTGTCTATTCAAAAGTAGGTAAGTAAAATGTATTAAAACTTGTCCTATGGAATGCCTTGTTTTACCCCTTAACTGACACAATGGCGCTTTTCTGCTTAGAATCCACTTTCTGCCTTTATCCTAAATTGTCCTATTAGCATACATAATAAAGAACCTCTAAGACTAAAATGCTTTCTTCTGACAAAATTGTTAATTGTAAATTTCAATTATCTGCAGGCTGGATATGACAAATCTCTGTCATATAAAATCTTGCAGGTTATCTTCATCTTTTTATGTTTGGTGAAAACTAAGGGCTTAGAGGGTAGGAGGACAGTAATTGTTTCCAGGTTTCATAAAATCAGTGGCAGGGTTGGGAAAAAAAGGGTAAGCTTTTCTATCTCTTTTCCCTTCTTTCTTCTCTTTTTTTTTTTTTTTTCAAAAGAGGAAGCTCATTATATTTAAGCTCCCACAGCTATATAGTCCAAAAACATTTTGGTCCTTTTTTTTTTTTTTTTTTTTTTTTTCAGTACTCAAATAAAACTCAGAATGATACACTTGGACAAGTGGTCTTAACAGCAATGAAAACAAACACTTTATGAAAACAACATCTATAAGCCTCAGTCTCTTGTCTTTTATCTTTACTATTTTCTCTGAGTCTGGCATGAAACAGACACACACCCGTCTCCACAGGGGTTAAACNTTTTTTTTTGCAGTACTCAAATAAAACTCAGAATGATACACTTGGACAAGTGGTCTTAACAGCAATGAAAACAAACACTTTATGAAAACAACATCTATAAGCCTCAGTCTCTTGTCTTTTATCTTTACTATTTTCTCTGAGTCTGGCATGAAACAGACACACACCCGTCTCCACAGGGGTTAAACAGAGAACCATCCAAACATCACAAAGCGCCTTCCAGAATTTTGATGACTTCCATTCCCCAACTCTGGTGCACAAGGCTTGGCTGGTGGTGCAGGGACCACGGTGTCCTGACAAGAACAGGCACTTGAGGTGAGTGTACCAGAGTCAGCAGTTCTCCTCAGCCCTACACACGACACTCACATCTTAGAACAAGCCTCTGTCCTCTGTGCTGGGAGCTGACCACGCCTAGCTTGTTCCACATCTGGGTCAAAGTCCATTTCTGCTCAAACTTAGAGTTGAGTCTTTGCTCCTAATTTGTTTTAGGCCAGCTTTTAGCATGACTTTGTTTAATTAGCTAAGCTTTTCCTTCTGTATATGATCAAAGGTAGGGACAGAGGCAGAACCGAAGGATCTGTCTTTTAGTGGAATCAGGACAAAGCTGGGGGCTAAGGCATTATTTCCTGGATCTGTCTCAGAGAACGGAGCCCTCTCTGGAGCCTGAACTCTAAATCCAGAGGGGTTGTACACAGGGGAAAAAATACAAATGATGCCTTAGATGCTAGTAGTGGTTTGAGTGTTTTGTGGGTAATTCCTATATTCTTCTTTATAACTTTTTATGCTTTTCACGTTTCCTGCTGTAAGCCCACTACTTAGTGGGCCTATAAGCTTGAGTAGGTTAGTTTTTCTTGTGGAACATCTTAAGAAATGTTTAAATGGGGACAAGAGTAAAAGTTCTCAGGGCTTATGGAAGGGGTGACCTGAGGTCGTGAGTGTACAGTGCCTGACTTACAGTTGTCAGTCCGTGAACTCGAGTTCCCTCACCACTGTCCTCTTCTTCACACGCCTTTCATTGTGGGTCTTGATTTAGGACCAGCTGGGAGGTTCCTTCTGTGAGAGAAGATCTGTCCACAACTCTGCTTCTTGAAGTTTAGTGTCCACCAGCATCTCCTTGAAGGCTTGTTCAAAACACACTGTTAAGTCCCCTCCCTAATGTTTTTGATTCAATAGGCCTAGGTGGGGTCTGAGAATTTACTTTTTTAGCATATTCCCAAAGATGTTAATGTCCCTGGTCCAGGGAACACACTTTGAGAACCATGGGTCTACAAGATGCATAACAATAATTAATTTCAAATTATTCTAAACATGAACATCTGATCTCTTTCTTTCCTCCCTTTCTCCCTTCCTCCTCACATCCACTTTTTTTTTTTTTTTTTTTTTAATTTGGAGGTTATAGAAACCACCAGACTCTATTTCTCATCTCTGTATTTTGAGTCAACAGCTCAATTCTCTTCTTATGTCAAGAAGCCAGGGGGAAAGCAATAATGCTGTTTTGCTTGAAGTATCTTATTTCATTTGGATACCAAAAGAGAGAGGGACAAGCATTCTCTGGACAGCCCCTAATCTGGAGTGATATATTTTACTAATAATAGAAAGACAGGCTCTTTGAAGACTGATGCTTAAAAAAAGTTGGAAGCACTATAGGCATCCTGGTGCCAGGGGATATTTTTATATTTAGGATTTGTTTAATCTTTTATCAATATAAATATTTGAGAAATAAAATGGCCAGGAAAATTACTAAGGAAAACATTTGAGGCTAGTGTGTGTGGAGTAGCAGCTTGATGCCTGAAAAGGCCCTCTTGGTCTCTCTAAACGCTACAAGATAGAAGTGCTGTGCTTGGGATTCACGAAACCCCTGAAGTTAAATGCAAGATGGTGTGTTTGCTTCTCTTTCTGGGAAGAGGGACTATGGCCTTCGGTGGACTTTGATTTAGAAAAGATTAATACTGCCATGGAGACTTCCTTGGTCAAAAGCCATGTGTTAATTTCTTGATGAATAAAGCAAATTCCTAGTGGGAAAAGGAGCTGGATGCATGCACTGGCAACTGACCCACTGAAATATGAGTGAGGCGTGAAGTCTACCAGTGAACTCTGTCTGGGAACCACTGCTTTATCCTTTCTCGGCTTTAGTTCCCTCATCTGTAACTGGTAGTTAATAAAGATACTCACCTAGCTGAGCTGTTGTCCAGTTTAATGAGAAGTTTGCAAGGCCCTTAACATAGTGCCTGGTTCGTGGTTGATGCTAAATCAATGGCAGCAAGTAGCCGTGGATGTCTTGGCAAGTCTTTGGTTCCAACTCAAGGATCAGAGGTCTCCCCCAGGGAGGTAGGGTTATTATCCTCATTTTACAAATCATGAAACTGAGGATCGTTGTCAGGACTTAGGGTGAGTTGTTATTATTAGCGCCCTGTTTTCTGCCAGTAAAATTGTATCAAGTCATTATGTAAAAAATATAAATATTTTCTCTTTGTAGGAAACACTGTGATTTTTCAAGCCCTCAACCTCTCAAACAAGCCTGAAAACCACTGGCCAAAGTAGGGTTTTGGAAAATAGCTTGACCAAGGCTGAGAATCTTAATCGTTTGATTCTAAACTCTGTGCTCTACCCACCCAACCACTGCCCTGGCTGGGAGTAGTGCTAGTCCTTCCCACTTCTGTATCGTGTACCTTGGAATTAGTTTCGCATTTAAGCAAACACTTAGCTAAGAAAATGGAAATATGATACACACTGACACTTGCAAAACAACAGCACACACATACTACTTAATTTTTTTTTTTTTCTGGAAAAGGTGAAAGCAGACAGACTCCTGAGTAACATAACATTTTAACCTACATTGAGGAGGTTGATGATAGCACAGCTGAAATGCCTACTGTGACTGTCACAAATGCTATGGATCTCTCGTGTTGTCACAGTTCCTTCTCTTAGCCAAGGACCTCACCAATGGAGCCATTAAGGTCTGCTACTCAAAAATGTGGGCTACACACAGGCACAGTCGGATCAGTATCCCCAGGGAGCTTGTTAGAAATGCAGAATCTCAGGCCCACCCCCACTGCTGAATAAAAATGTACATTTTAATAAGATCTCCTGGTGATTCATATGCACATTAACATTTGAGAAGCCTGTGTTCAGGTAGCAAAAAAACTTCTTCTGGGAAGTGTGAGAAGCTGCACCCTCCCCACCCTCCCAACTCAGCCCACCTCCTCACACCCCGTGGTTTTTGGCTCACTGCTGCGTCCAAAGAATGTGCCTCATTTTGACCAGGGTTAACTGCCATCTTCTGAAAAGCCCAGAACCTAGAGAATTAGCATTAGCAACTGGAAACAATCTCTTTGTGGCAGGAAGGGGGACCCCTTCCAGGGCCCGAAACTGGGCTCTTGTCTAACACTCGGAAATGAATTGTCCCAGGAGACACATGTGCTGACAAAGCAAGAGATTTCATTGGGAAAGGGCATCCGGGTGGAGAGCAGTAGGGTAAGGGAACCCAGGAGAACTGCTCTGTCGCATGGCTTGCAGTCTCAGGTTTTATGGTGATGGGATTCGTTTCCGGGTTGTCTTTAGCCAGTCATTCTGACTTAGAGTCCTTCCTGGTGGTGCGCGCCTTGTTCAGCCAAGATGGATGCCAGAGAGAAGGATTCTGGGAGGTGGTTGGACATGTGGTATTTCCTTTTGACCTTTCCCAAACTCTTCTGGTTGGTGGAGGCTTATTAGTTCCGTGTTCCTTACCAGAACCTCCTGGTTAAAACAACTCATGCAAATGGTTACTATGGTGTCTGGCCAGGGTGGGCAGTTTCAACCAGTATGCTTCCCCTAACACCTTGTTTCAACAAAATTTTTCTGCTTGGGCACTAATGGGTAAAGTGTTAAGGCGGTGCTCCCAGTGACAGACAGCAATTGGAGATTCATTCCCTATTGACTGACACTCCAAGAGGATAGCAGGACAATTAAGGGAGGAGGCTGGGCCATGCCCAGACCACATATCTCTCATTCCCAAAGTCAGGAGACCTCTCTGACCACACGCCCACAGAAAAGCTCCTTGCAGGCCATAGGGGGAGCAATGTCAAAGGATTCTCTACCCATATGTTTTTTTGGTAGGACACACCTTGGCTAAGAGATGTGTGTGCACACGTGGAAGGATCCTGAGATATACTAAATATGGACTGAGAACCAGGCAAATTAAAATGATTGGCCAAAGGAAAACCTGAAGAAATGCACCATATAAGTGATTTAAACTTCCACGAGGGCACAGCTCAGGGATTCTCCCTCTGAGTCAGCCTGTGTGTCTCTTCACATGTATTGTACTCTTTCCTCTTAATACATACTTAATTTGCTTCACTACTTTCTGTCTTTGTGGAAATTCTTTTCTGCAAAGCCAAGGGACCAGGGCCCTTGTCACTGACTACTGGTCTAGTGGCTAGGATTTCACAGCAGCGACCCAGTTCAATCTCTGGCTGGAAATCCAAGCCTTTCTTCAAGGTGTTGCAGGCTGAGGCCACCAGAGATCACTGCGATCCCAAGGACTAGCCTGCCACTCTCCTCTGTCCATGCAATTCTCCAGGCAAGAAGTGGGTTTTCTGGCACATGTGTGGTTAGGGAGGTCTCCTGCTTTGGGGAATGAGAGATTTGTGGTCTGGGCAGGGCCCCGCCTCCTCCCTTAATTGTCCTGCTATTCTTGTCTTGGAGTTTCAGTCAATAGGGAATAAACCTCCCAACCCAGGGATTGAACCCTAGTCTCCTGCATTGCAGGCAAATTCTTACTGTCTGAGTCACAAGGAATTCTGACCCATTGTAATTAGGAGCTTAGTGGAGAAGAGGAGGGGTTAGGAAATGATGAGTTGAGAGAGACCTATTTAAAGTTAAAACATGGTTTCCACTTCTTGTTTTAACCCCTTCCTAAGGTCCTGTTCTAGATATGGCTGAGCCATTTACTAAGCAGAGCTGCATTTGGTCAAAGTGCTTTATCTCAGTTCCGCAGATACTAGTTTTCAGAAAGTGTACCTGCCCTGGGCAAGCTCATTTGATTCCATTAGCAGCCAAGAACAAGCTGACCGTGTAGATTCTGTGGCTGTCATTTCAATGTCACTATCACTATCACGTTGAAATCCACAAAGGATTTAAATGGCACTATCACTATTATTATTAAAATGGTCCTCAAACTTGGGATGCGAAACTCCCCAAGGTAAGGAAAAGATGATGACAGATCCCCAAAGAGAGAAGAAAGAAGGCACACTGAGACCCCATGCATGGGAGCCATGGAGATGGTCGTGGTAGGGCCAGCCTTTGATATGAGAAGCTCTGAGACTCTGCAGCAGCAAGTTCAGTGTGGTCTCCTCACAGGCTTGGGGAAGTTTAGTGACTTGGTGAGGTCATGGAACTGAAAAGAGGCAGAACTGGAACTGGAATTGAGTTTAATGGATTCCCTTGGCCTGGGAAAGTCCCCACTAGGAAAAAAAGAAGTTTGCTACTCAAACTGTGGTTGCCTCACAATCATCTGGAAGGCTCGTTGAAACATGGAGTACTGGATTCCACCCAGACTGTGTGGCTCAGTAGGTTTGGAGTGGAATCTGAGGGATGGCATTTCTAACAAGTTCCCAGGCGTTGCGAATACCACACTTTGAGAACCACTGCTCTTCTGGCTCCCTCCACTGCTAGACGTTCAATTCTGACTCTGCTTTCTTAACAGGTCACTAACATGTTCCAAGCTTCTCTAGGGGGCCTGTCTATTGGAGTACAGCAGAGAAAAATATTAATCTGTAATAAGGACAGGACAATGGGGGAAGGCTCTTGCTTGATGGTCAACTCCCAGATTTTTAATTCTATAGTACTGAATACTAGAGCCTACAGACACATGCGCCAAAGGAAGCCTGAGAGGCTAAACTGACATATTCAATAAAATGTTAAAGGGAGATCTATTACAAGTCCATTTTATGCTGGAGAGGGTGGGGAGTAAAGGGAACCCTCTTACACTGTTGGTGGGAATGCAAACTAGTACAGCCACTATGGAAAACAGTGTGGAGATTCCTTAAAAAACTGAAATAGAATTGCCATACGACCCAGTAACCCCACTGCTGGGCACACGCACCAAGTAAACCAGAATTGAAAGAGACACATGTACCCCTAATGTTCATCACAACACTGTTTATAATAGCCAGGACATGGAAACAACCTAGATGTCCATTGGCACACAAAAGGATAAGAAAGCTGTGGTACATATACACAGTGGGATATTACTCAGCTATTAAAAAGAATGCATTTGAATCAGTTCCAATGAGGTGGATGAAACTGGAGCCTATTATACAAAGTGAAGTAAGTCAGAAAGAAAAACACCAATACAGTATATTAACACATATATACGGGATTTAGAAATATGGTAATGATGACCCTATATACGAGACAACAAAAGAGACACAGATGTAAAGAACAGACTTTTGGACTCTCTGGGAGAAGGCGAGGGTGGGATGATTTGAGAGAATAGCATTGAAGCATGTGTGAAATAGATCGCCAGTCCAGGGTCAATGCATGAGACAGGGTGCTCAGGGCTGGTGCACTGGGATGACCCTGAGGGATAGGATAGGGAGGGAGGTGGGAGGGGTGTTCAGGTTGGGGAACACATGTACACCCATGGCTGATTCATATCAGTGTATGGCAAAAACCACTACAATATTGTAAAATAATTAGCCTCCAACTAAAATTAATTTTTAAAATAAAATAAGAGTCCATTTTAGCTGTTGGAAGAATCATGAAGGAGAATTGGGAGTAAGGAATTTTGGAGTCTGAGAGGCTCTGGAATAACCACAAGAGTGAAAGAAGAAAGAGAGGCGAAAGGTGCAATGGGTTAGAAATGAAATCCCTTTCATATTCGTAAACAGATGCAATTAGAGATTGAAGTGTCTTTTTGCTCCTAAACTGTTTATTTGAGTGTAATATCATGTGTGTCTCAGCCCCGTGGGTTCTGGGATTGTTGTTCAGTTACTAATTTGTGTCTGACTTTTTGTGACTGCATGAACTGCAGCATGCCAGGCTTTCTTGTCCTTCACTATCTCCCAAGGTTTGCTCAGACTCATGTCCCTTGAGTTGGTGATGCTATCTAAACATCTCATCCTCTGCCGCCCTCTTCTCCTTTTGCTTTCAATCTTTCCCAGCATCAGGGTCTTTTCCAATGAGTAAGCTCTTTGCATCAGGTGGCCAAAGTATTGGAGCTTCAGCTTCAGCGTTGGAGCTTCAACTTCAGCATCGGTCCTTCCAATGAAAATTCAGAGTTGATTTCCTTTAGGATGGACTGATTTGAATTCTTTGCTGTCCAAGGGACTCTCAAATGTCTTCTCTAGAACCACAATTCAAAAGCATCAATTCTTCAGTGCTCAGCCTTCTTTAAGGCCCAATTCTCATATCTGTACATGACTACTGGAAAAACCATTGCTTTGACTATAAGGACCTGTTCTAGCAAAGTAATGTCTTTGTTTTTTAATATGTTGTCTAGGTTTGTCATAGCTTTTCTTTCAAGAAGCAAGCATCTTTTAATTTCTTGGCTGTAATCACTGTCTGCAGTGATTTTGGAGCCCAAGAAAACAAAATTTGTCACTGTTTCCACTTTTTCCCCATCTATTTGTGATGAACTGATTAGACCAGATACCATGATCTTAGTTTTTTGAATGTTGAGTTTTAAGTCAGCTTTTTCACTCTCCTGGGATTGACTGGGGACACAGAATTGGTCTTGCAGTAGTAATGGTGGCTTATCATCCTTATCATTCTGATACATCTTATCCAATTCTTGTTAGAACTGGTGGCAAGATAGCAAGCTGGGAAAACATATCAGAATTCCAAGGAAATTAAAAAACACTGATGTTGCATATCTAATTCTGAATTGTTTCTTAACTTTCACTGTGATTCTTCTTTGTTACCTGCAAACACTCAGAGAAATCTATTACATAAGACAGCATTGACTTGGAGAATGAGGAAGTGTGTCTACACTGGGGTCAAAGTGATCATGAAAAAGACAGCAGCCGAGGGACTTCCCAGGTGGTCCAGTGGTTAAGACTTCACCTTCCAATGCAAGGGGTATGGGTTTGCTCTCTTGTTGGAGAGCTAAAATCCTACATGGTTCACAGCAAAACCCAAACAAGCAAACAAAACAGAACATAAAGCAGAAACAATATTATAACAAATTCAATCAAGACAAAGTTCTACGAGTAAAAAAATAATCTTTAAAAAAAGGAGCTGAGAAGACTAGTGATGAGGCAGAGGACATGGAAACGAGACCAGGAGTAGAGGTTTGGAGTGAGAGGTGACAGGCAAGCTCCAGGGTAATGTGTTCTCCAAGAATATGTGTACAGCACATGGAGTTTTCAAAGTGATAATTTGTTTGACCATTAAAAGCAAAGATGATCCCAAACACTGGGGAACAGTGGTGCCTCTTTACCTTGGAGAAGAGAGCTGGATTCTTAATGCAATTTTTACAAACTGTTATAACTAATTTAAATGTTCATATGATCTGCCTTGAAACAGGAGGACCGCTGTGCTAAGAGACAAGTCACTGGGATAGCTTAGACTTAATAGGAACCAGAATGCAATGAAGAAAGAGGAAAATCTCATAGGAAGCTCCATTTTGATATGTTCCCCAGTGGATTCGCCCCAATCAAAGAGTCTTGGACAAAGAGTTAAACATCTGGATGACAAGAAAATTTTAAAGAATAGTGGTATTCAGAAAGAACTTCAAAGCCTGATTTAATTTAACTGGTTAGCTTTTAGACTAAAAATATCATCTGCTTGGCTCTGCAATACTTGGAGAGTAATTTTACATTCCAGTGCAACCTGACACTGGATCAAATTTCTATATTTTTAAGGCTTCAGTTTTGCTGCTCTCATTAAAGTTTATCTTTAGAACTGAGAGACATAGCCTATTTTTATGATATGTTATCATTATATTCTTTATTATACAATTATCATATACATCATTGTTATACGATGTATCATAATATCATAAAATTGCCCAAAGCAGCAGCCCAGGATGCTGAAAGTGACCCAGCCCAGAAGACAGGTGCCCCGTCTGGGCTATTATATGCAAAATAGTTCTGCTAGGTGACTTTAATATAAAGGCACCTGGGTAAAATGACCCAGGAGGGTGAAACATTAGACAATCCATGCAGATTGCAGGTGAAAGGATTCTGGAATCACACAACCCCAGTTCCAGCGTTGACTAGTTCCATCTCTCCACCCTCAGTATTCCTATCTGTAAAATGCAGGTGCTATGGGAGTGCGTGCTTAGCCATGTCTGACTCTTCTTGACCCCGTGGTCTGCAGCCCAACAGGCTCCTCTGTCCACAGAATTTTCCAGGCAAGAATATGGAGCGGGTTGCCATTGGGACTGAATCTATGTCTCCTGCATTGGCAGGTGGATTGCCACTGAGCCACTAAGGGAGCTCTCAGAAATGCAGGTAGGAAGAGTGACTAATTTCACACCATAGTGCCTGGAACTTAGCACAGATTCAATAGATGTTAATATCCTGCTCTGTTTGGTGATGAGAGTTGTTACCTGGGAGCTTGCTAAGAGGAGCAGGGTAGAAACATAAGGATTAATCTCATCTACTGACCTTGAGAGACAGGACAGATAGAGGCCAAGGTGGTAGGCAGGTAGAGATTCCTGAGTCTAGGCCTGTCTTTGAAATCTCTTAAGTGTCAAGCATGATCTGTAGGTGACATACACAAAATGCCTCACACATTCCATTTCTCAGAAGTATATGGATGCTGTTATAATCTTCAAAATGCAACTTCAGTATTTCCCAGGTGGTGCAGTGGATAAGAATCTGCCTCCCAATGAAGGTGACATGGGTTCGATCCCTGGTCTGGGAGGATTCCACGTGTTGCAGAGCAGCTAAGCCTGTGTGCCACAACTACTGAGTCTGTGCACCACATTTACTAAAGCCCACGAGCCTAGAGCCCATGCTCTGCCACAAGAGAAGCCCACACACAGCACAAACAAATAGAGAAAAATCTGAAAGAAAAAAAAATAAGAAAGAATAATAAGAAAATAAGAAAAAGAGAATAATAATAATAATAAGAAAATAAGAAAATAAGAAAAAAAATCTGAAAGAAAAAAAAACTGACTTTCTTTAAAAGTCAGTTTTGAATTTATAGTAGCCTTGGTCATGCTAAGTGTTTTCAACTAAAGAGTACAACTACTCAGGAACTTCCTCATCACTCCCCCCTCCTTTTTTTTCTTTAATAAATAAAACATTCTCCAATTGGAAAAGCCTGGCACTGTCACACCTGGGACTGGAGTCTTGTCCTAAACTAGGCAGGCAGGAAGGCTGAGGACAACGAGATTTTGGGACTCAGGTGCACAAAGAAGTTGCAACAGGAAAACATGGCCCTGAAAAATGTAGAGGGATCAGTTTTGCTCAGGCCACCCCCGGAAGAAATGCAAAATGTCAGAAAGTGGCCATGTCCTCAAAGCACACCTGGCTGTGTGAGAAATAAACAGATTTTGTGTGGGGACTGGGAGATCTGAAATTCCATAGGCAAACCTAGATGCAATTGTTTGTCTTCCCCCACAGTCTCCATTTCCTTTGTTTTCTCCTCTGTAGATTTTTCCTCCTTTCTCAGTTCCTCTTCTTTTCACACTGCAGAGAACTCAATTCTAGTAGTGAGGAAAACTTGTGAAACAAATATTTGGGTTGTATTCTAAATTAGTTGTCATTTGTTTTCCGTTTCCTCTGTTTACATTAGCTGGGCTTTGTTTGGAGAGGGGGTCGCACACTCGAGCCTTAGCACGTGAAACAAAGCAGGGATGACGCCCCAGCAACATGATGTGCTCAACCAAAGTGCTGTTAAAAGAGTCTAACTTTGGTAACAGAGTTTTTAACCATTTGATGCTTGTTCTCTGAAAGAATTGGTTGCCAATTGCAACCAACTTTGTAATACAACAAATTGTACAACTATTTGCCATTCCTGGAACTTTGAATCACCCCATAGATACTATTTTAAATCTTACTTTGGTATAAGGAATATTTTGTAATATAAAATTTTCCTTATAAAATTATCCATCTTTGATGGTTGCATTATACTCCACTATATAATGTAGCAACATGTATGCAATCACTATCCATTTGTTGGGGCAGCAGCTGCAAGTTATTCCACTTCTTACTAACATAAACTCTGCTGCAGTGAACATTTTTGTGAACAAAACCACCACCTGCATTTGTAACCCTTTCCGTGGGATAGTCACCTTGAAGTGGAATTCTTTGGCCAAAGAGCATGAACATTTTGAGGGCTGTTGGCACTTACTGCTGAGTTGTTTTCCAGAAAAGTTGCACTGTCTTACAACTCTATACCCACTATTCCTACCCCTGTCTGCAGCCTCCACACAAGCACTATAAAAATAAAATGTGAAATGCTTAGCATATGGTACTTGGCACCTAGTAGTGACTCAGTAAAAGGTAATTGATGATGCTGAGGTTGAACAGTTTATTCTCACATTGTCTCTTTGCAGAGGTGCAGGGCTTCTACGCTCTTCTGGGTTGTACATCATCTAGACATCCTGAATCACCTGTTTATGTCCCTTCCCACATGCACTGTGGAGGGACTGACTAGCTATGTGTGTGTGTGCACTATATAGGGACTGATGAGCTAATGTGACAAATTTCTTGAAACTGTCACTGGAAGGAAAATGGCCTAGTTTTACTTGCCCTGGATTTTCAATAGATGTCTAAGACTGTCGCTCAGCGGTTCTGAGCTCAGGCTGTACAATAGAATCATCTGGAAGCTCTGTAAACAATACCAGAGCATGGCCTTAGTTGGCTGAGGGCGGGGCCTGGACGTTGGCATTTAAAAAATTCTTCCCAGGTAATTCTAGTATAAGCAAAGGATGAGAATCCTAACCCAAAAGATGAATCGTTTGGAAATTCCAGGCACCACGTGGCATCGACTGAGGGACTTACTTA
Source organism: Neotragus moschatus (assembly GCA_006410615.1). Classification (NCBI taxonomy): domain Eukaryota; kingdom Metazoa; phylum Chordata; class Mammalia; order Artiodactyla; family Bovidae; genus Neotragus; species Neotragus moschatus. The sequence goes on from SJYA01000228.1 coordinate 113,259, forward strand.
AAAGCTTTCTGGTGTCTCTCAAAGATTAGCCTAAGACTATGGGATGAAACGCCTAGGGGCCTCAATCTTCAACATATTGGCAAGTACTTACTAAGGTCCTGCCTGCCTGAAAGGCCAGAGAGATGGACTCCTTCTAGAGAAGTATTTTTCTCTGCATTTATAATCACTTGTGTAGTGCCCCTTGAGGGAGGAACTGGTCAGGTTAATTAACATTGTTAATTAACCTGATCCCAATATGGCTAGCAAGAGGCCAACCTGGGACTTAAACCCAGACCCTAAACTGGCCTCTCTACAACACCATATTGCCATTTAAAAAATTGCATTCATCTTTTTGTGTTCATGTAACTGATATTGTTTTTATTTTTTGCTATGTGGGGCTGACTTGATTCCTCATTTTCAAAGAAGCTTGCCTCTAAAAATGTCCGCTTGCTCCTAACAAACAACTGTATTTTGATCAGGTATTATGGGTGTGTTCTAGACATGGCCCAAGAGGAATGTAGCTGTATCTAGTCATCACTTTATAAATATTGATGAAGAATGGTACAAATGTTTTAAAGGAAACTTTATCTGAAGGAGTGTCTTGGAATTCAGCTGTTTCTTTTCATGTTTTTCAGACCTCCTACCCTGGCACTGAAATCCAAACAGCCAAGTTTGGGCCAAATCCCAGTGTTTGCTCATTAGTATGGCACCAGTGATCCTGTACCTGGTAGGATTCAGGGTAGGGTGATTCCGGCGGCTGCAGTTGGCACACAGGGTCATTGCCCCTGAGCTGTGATGAATATTTCATGACACAGTGGGTCCACAGAAGGAAGTACTGAGTTGCAGATCACTTTTTGAACTCCTTTTATTCTAAGACTGTGAGAAGAAAAAGCCCATTTTATAGCAAGAGTAAAGGGAGGCAAAAATCCATAGCTCCACTTGCCTGAGGACACACGGTCACACTGGCCATGCCAGAAGGGAAATGTATGCCTTGGATGGGCCCACTTTTACCTTCGTTTTTTCCTCTATTACTTGCTCTTTTTTTTTTTTTTTAATGAGGACCATTTTTAAAGTCTTTATTGAATTTGTTACAATATTACTTCCATTTTATGTCTTGGTTTTTTTGACCATGAGGCCTGTGGGATCTTAGCTCCCCAACCAGGGATCAAACCCGCATCCCCTGCATTGTAAGTAAGGTGAAGTCTTAATCACTGGGACTCAAACCCAGACCCTAAATTGGTCTCTCTACAACACCATGTTGCCATTTAAAAAACTGTATTCATCTTTTTGTGTTCATGTAACTGATATTGGTTTTATTTTTTGCTATGTGGGGCTGACTTGGTTCCTCATTTTCAAAGAAGCTTGCCTCTAAAAATGCTGAGGAATTCCCTACTTGCACATTTAAAAGTTGGGGATAAAGACGTATGCAGTCAACTGAGTTGATTATAATAGCAAAATTTAAAACAGTTAAATTGACAAGCATTAAGGAAATGATTAAAGGAAAAATATGGGTGGCCTATTCATCCTATGAAATAATGTAAATATTGAACATAATAGTTTAAAATAGTTTTTAATAGCTTGCAAAAATGCTTAAGCTATTGATATAAATGATTTTCCTTCTTCATTTTCCTGACCTCTAAGCCTGAACCACAGGTGTGCGCTTAATTGCTTCAGTCATTTCTGACTCTTTGTGACCCCATGGACTGTAGCCCACCAAACTCGTCTGCCTATGTGTCCACGAGATTCTCCAGGCAAGAATACTGGTGTGTATGAACCACATGTGAGTTTGTGAGAAATGCAGCCTCTCAGGCTCCACTCAAGCTCTGCTGAATCAGAATCTGCGTTTTGATAACATCTCCTGGTGATTCCCCACATTCACATCTGAGAAGCACTGATCTAAGTAAGGAGTTCTCCAAGACTCCATCCTCAGACATCTTTACTCCGTTGTACCTGGAGTTAGAGATTCCAGCACCTGGTAGCATATTAAATTTCTGATTCCCTTTGTCTGTGAAAATGGCCTCAGGGACTGGCATTTGTGTATCCACCTCAGTCATTCAAAAATCCCGACAAGATTGAGATCCACTGTCTATGATTTCCCCTGTGATACAAGTAGAAAATGCATGACACCAAAGAACATATATCTTGTTTATTAATGATGTGAAAACTACATAGAGAAAAAGAATTGAAAGAAAATATACCAAAATATTAACCATGATGCAAATAGAAGTGATTTTGGGGGCCGCGGGTTTAATGATCACTAACATCAGACCACAGATTCAGATATGCAAGAGTTACCTTTATTTTTATGTACTACAAATTCATTCCTACTTAGAGCCTCCATCTGCTTGTGGTGAAAACTTTTCAATTCAGAGAGATCTTTGCAAATCAGGTTGGCTCAGTCAAGCTGCCAATGTTCCATGACATCATTGTGCGAATACAAAATAGTATCCCTCCAGGCCGGTGCAGTGCCACATCAGCGCATGTGGTGTGATGGCAAAGCACAAACCGGTTTTGATCTCCACCTGCTCCCTGGGATGTCTTTTTGCAATAAAATGTGCCCCTGTGTGTGGTGGTCCCAGGCTCTACTAATTTAGGACCCCACTTCTTTAACATTTTAGGTAAATTCCAGGAAGCTCTCTTGGTGGCACTGGATTAGAAGCAGGTCAGAGAAAGTATGGAGTCCCCATAGTCTTCATCAGTGACATCGTCCTTGCTAAGCCGCCCTGATTCCCATCTGACCTCCAACGGAGTTGGTTTATCAGACTGATGCCAGAGTGTCCTTGCTGGTCCAAAACTTCTCCCGGTTGGATTCTTTCTCAGGGCTTCCAAGCCCTCCTGGGAAATATTCAGCTGCTCCATAAATCTCTTCCCTGGTGACGTGCCTGATGGCTCAGCAGGAAAAGAATCTGCCTGCAATGCAGGAGACACAGAAGACTCTGGTTGGGAAGATCCGCTGGAGGAGGAAATGGCAACCCACTCCCGTATTCTTGGCTGAAAAATCCCATGGACAGAGGAGCCTGGCAGGCTACAGCCCAAAGGGTCACAAAGAGTTGAACACATCTGAGTAACTAAATACACCACAAACCTCACGGGAAACAGGAAACTTCTGAGGCCATCACAGCCCCAGGGGCCTGGATATGCCTGCCACCAAGCCCTACATTGCATCTGGTGATACCGTGTAATACCTGTGACCCTCTTAAGCTCCGCCCACATGCCCCAAACCCTCCCATGGGGTTTTGCCATTTACCTGTCCCTGGGACTGGCTAAGGGCTGGACCGGGGATGGGTAGAACACAGAATCCCTTCTCAGGGTTGTTCTTTGAATTTCCATCCAGAGAATCTTGCTCCTTTGGGACAGGCAAATTTCTTCTTGTATCACCTTGCAGTCTTCCACATCTATTGTTTATTCACGTACTCCTTGTCCTAGTCTAGGATTTACAAACCCAAATCCTAGGCCTTTCTTCTTTTCTTCAGTTTCACCCCTCCCTGGCTCAGTGAGACGCTTCCACTGAATGGGAGGAGAGAGGGGTACCTTTAAGGAAACAAGGGAAAAACTGTTGATTAACATCTTAAAGTACTATCCTGCTAGCTGTTCCTGTTTTTTACAACAAATGGAGCTGCAGGAAAAAAATTTTGCAGCAATTTTTTTTTAATAGAGAAGGTTATACTTATTATTTTTTTACAGTCACTTTCCTTCCTCTTATTCTCTTCCTGATAGAAAGACAGCCAGGGAATGCTCAGTCACGTCTTACTCTCTGTGACCCCGTGGACTATAGCCCCCACCAGGCTCCTCTGTCTGTGGAGTTTTCCAGGCAATAATCCTGAAATGGGTTGCCATGCCCTCCTCCAGGGGATCTTCCTGACCCAAGTATCCAACCCACGTCTCTTGCATCTCCTGCATTGGGAGGCGGCTTCTTTACCAACTTTGCTGCCTGAAGAGAAGACAGCTGCTGGCTAATGCTTCTAGAAGGCGTATTCTTTGCTCTGCATGATTGAGGGAACTTTGTACGTATTACCTCATTTCATCCTTGCTGTGATATGAGCACCACCAGTTTTGAGATGGGAAAATGCAGATGAGACATGCTGAAGTTAAGGTACTTGGTCAAGGCCTTGCATCTGACTGGTGAAGGACCTTGAGGATTCAAGTTCAGCATCTTCTGAAGAGCCCAACATCATAGGATGAGAAGCCAAACTGCTCTCTGCTCTGACCTACATGCCTCACTTCCAGGATCAAGATCAGAAGGTTCTATTGGTCTACTTGAAGTTTAGAGGCAATAGCCTTTCCTCCCTCACAAATCTATTGTGGATATTTATCTTTTGAAAAGTCGTTGGTAATTGTGGCTTTGTTTTTGCAGGTGATCTGATGTCTGTTACTGAAGAGAAAGTCAAGGTTCATGATGAAAACCTGACACTGGTTTTGGTTCATTCCTCAGAGGAAGCATAGTTTCTCACTAAGTTTTGTTGATCAAAATGGAATGAAGGCTGTAAAATTCAAAGCAGTGTTAGAAGTGTAGCGTTTACTCCCAGGAGCTTGCAGATGTCCGTGGGACATTTAGGAGCAATAACTAGGGGACAGGAGAGCTTCAGGCTGCCTAATCTCACCTCACCTAGTGAACAGTTGATCCCAAGCTCACACACCCATGAAGTCACAAACAGCCAGCAGCTGGGAAACAGTTCTGGGGGAAGAAATGCAACTCCGGGGGCAAATCTTCCCTCCCGGGTGCTTGAATGGATGCACACAAGTTTCCCCAGGATAAGAAGACAGCTGGTGAATTTCTTTGAGAAGCAGCTAGCACAAAGCTGCCACATACGATGGCTCTCAATGTATATTATTAATGGATTCTGTCATCCCTCCTGCCTTGGAATTTAGAATTGTGTTACAGTCTGGTTGTGGAAATTTTGTTAAAAAGTTTTTCTTTCTGTATGAGTCACCTCGGGCTGCTGTAAGAAAATTCCACACACTGGGCAGCTTAAACAGCAGAAACTAATTTTCACACCAGTCTGGAGGCTGGAAGTCAAAGATCAAGGTGCTGGCAAGACTGGATTCTAGTGAGGCCTCTTTTTCTGACTTGCAGAGGCCACCTCACTCTGTGTCTTCTGGTGGCCTCTCCTATGTGCCCATAACGAGAGAGAAAAAGAGTTCTCTGATGTCTCTTCCTCCTTCTTGTAAGGACCCCAGTGCTACTGGGTTAGGGTCCCTTATGACCTCATTGGACCCTGATTATCTCCTTGAAAGCCTATCTCCAAATACAGTCTCATTGGAGGTTAGGGTTTGAGATGAACACAATTCAGTCCATAACATATACTGGGCCCTGTTTTGGGTGCTGGGAAGGATACTTTCTGAAGATGCTTCAGTCTGTGCCTTTTTAAGCTTCTTGTTTAGACAGCATACTAAAAAGCAAAGACATCTCTTTGTTGACAAAGGTCCACATAGTCAAAGCTGATGCTGAAGCTCCAATGATTTGTCCACTGGATGCAAAGAGCTGACTCATTAGAAAAGACCCTAATTCTGGGAAAGATTGAAGGCAGGACGAGACAGGGGTGACAGAGGATGAGTTGGTTGGATGGCATCACCGCCTCAGTGGACATGAGTTTGAGCAAGCTCCGGGAGATAGTGAAGGACAGGGAAGCCTGGCGTGCTGCAGTCCATGGGGTCACAAAGAGTTGGACACAACTGAGTGACTGCCACAGTAACAACAAAGATTAGAGACTGACTCGGTGGCCATTAAGGTAGCAGGATGTACAGTGAGCTGTGGCCCCCACTGAAAACAAACCTCTACTTTATTTATTTTTATTGATGTATAGTTGATTTACAAGGCTGGGTTAGCTTTTTAGGGTACAGCAAAATAATTCAGTTTTATGTATATTCTTTTTCAGATTCTTTTCCATTGCAGTTTATTATAAGATAGTGAATATAGTTCCCTGTGCTATACAGTAGTAACTCATCAATCTATTTTACATATAATCGTTTGTATTTGATAATTCCAAACTCCTAATTCACCCCTCCACCACTCTTTCCTCTTTGATAGCCATAAGTTTGTTTTCTATGAGACCTCTACTTTAAGTGCTAATTCCTATGTGAGCTTTACTATGATGGTTTCTTGAGCAAGCGAGTTCCACAAATATTCTGGATAGGGCTATTTTCTTGGTGTGGCAGAATTGTATATTGAAGCCCTTAAAGGTATCGACGAGATGAAGTTCTGGGAACTCCACAGCAAGATCTGGGAGTGAACTTGGGCAATTAGACCAAATGAAACACGGGGTTTCCTGGGGTTCCAGTTCTGACCGTCTGGGACAACCACTCACACACATGACACAACGTGTATAGCTACAGGTTAGAGACGACAGGAAACTTGGCAGAGAGGACGGAGCAAAGCCTTTGGGATGGGGGTTGTTGCAAGAGGAGGCCACAAGTCCCTCTCACATTACTAGCTGTGTGAGGAAAAGGAAACTCTAAAGGAAAGACACAAACACAGGAAGCTGTATGCTCCACAGACCCAAAGACCTTTAAGCTCTTCACTAGCTGCAATTAAACTTCCACCCTGAAGACCAAAAATGTCACTTGAAATTAGCCCCAGCCTGACAGGTAAAATTGTTCTTAACGGGGAGAACAAAAGGCCTGGGAGTACAGTTTTGCCCTTGAGCCACTAGGGGGCACACATGGCCTCTCTCTCAGCAGCAGAGGAGGAAGGGAAGATCTGCGTAATTGTGATGTGGTCCGGGGGGCATTCCGTGTGGTGTCAGCATGGTTAGAAGCTCTCTTGGTCTTTTTCTGCCGAGGAGGAGAGAAGGGTAGGTGACCTGGCAAAGACTTCGTTACACAATGTGTATTGTTGTTTAGTTGTTAAGTAGTGTCTGACTCTTTCCGATCCCATAGACTGTAGCCTTCTAGGCTCCTCTGTCCATGGGATTCTCCAGGCAAGCGTACTGGAGTGGGTTGCCATTCCTTTCTCCAGGGGACCATCTCAACCCAGGGATAGAACCCACATCTCCTGCTTGGCAGGTGGATTCTTTACCACTGAGCCGCCAGGGAAGCCCTGAGCATGTATTGACCTTACATGGTAGACTAGCTGGTGGAAAGCGCTAGGGTGTGATACCCCAAGCAAATAACAGTTCGTTTCAAGGTAACTGACGTGTGAGTGTGTTGTGCACTATACAGGAGAGTACTATATGTGCACGCACTAGACATGTTGACCGACTTCAATACATTAACACAGTGTGTAAATATTGCTTCAGGTTAGAAATTTTTTGTGTCCAAATCATGCCATCTTTCCAAAATACACCTGCAGAGAAAATGCTGCCCGTATTTCAGAGAGCTTTTAAATTTGACTGAATGGTAGATTTTTACCCAAGCCTGCCCAAAGCTAGAAGGATATAAGTCACCAAATTGGAGATGCTGACCACAAGGAATGCTAGATCCCATTCCCCCATCACCACTTGTCCTATCCTGGCCCCCTGCACAGATCTGTGGCACCAGCCAGAAGTTGCTGGTATTCCTCAGTCTCCGAGGGCCTGCCTTCTCAGGTCTCCCAGCCGCTGTAATCTGCTCACTTCTCATAGATTTTCTCATATACCAAATAGAGAACCAACAAGAGCCTTCTTTATATTAGGGGTTATGAGGCAAAAAGATCTGAATCATGAAGCCAACATCCTCACTGGGATTTGCCACCCTCAGCTAATCAGCAGGAGGTAGGACCAAGGGCCGGGGAAGGCGAGGGCACCCCATCCAGTACTCTTGCCTGGAGAATCCCATGGACGGGGGAGCCTGGTGGGCTGACGTCCATGGGGTCGCAAAGAGTCGGACTCGACTGAGCGACTTCATTTTCACTTTTCACTTTCATGCATTGGAAAAGGAAATGGCAACCCACTCCAGTATTCTTGCCTGCAGAATCCCAGGGACGGGGGAGACTGGTGGGCTGCCATATGGGGTCGCACAGAGTTGGACACGACTGAAGCGACTTAGCAGCTGAGCAGCAGGACCAAGGGCAAGAGTCCTAGTAGAGAAGGGACGGTAAGTTTGCTCCCTGTGGGCCAGGTTACTGGATTTGATCCTTTCAGTTCCACTATCTCACTTAATCTTTGTATCACTCTAACTTTTCTGTTATTATCTCCATTTTACAGATAAGGAAACTAAGGATCAGAGAAGCTAAGTACTTTCTCATGTTCATATGGATCTGGGCTCTGAACTAGCATATACATTTCAGTCCTGGCTTCGGTGTCACTGTTTATTTTACCAGAACCACCTGAGGACTTCTCTATTTTCCTGATTCTCCACGTGACTGAAGATCCTATGTTGGCAATAGCAATGTGAGTGATGATGATAATGATGATGATGATCTTAGCTAACTTTTATCGACCAGGCAATGTGCTAAGATTTTCTCATAGCTCAGATGGTAAAATCCGCCTGCAATGCAGGAAACCTGGGTTTGATTCCTGGGTCCAGAGGATCCTCTGGAGAAGGAAATGGCAACTCACTCCAGTATTCTTGCCTAAAAAATCCCATGGACAGAGGAGCCTGATGGGCTACAGTCCATGGGGTCTCATCTCAAGAGTCAGATATGACTTAGCCACTAAATCATCACAATGTGCTAAGCATCAAATCTTCAATTCTCACTAAAATTAGTATTATTATCACTGTTTCAGAGATGAGGTACCTGAAGCTTAGGAATTTTAAGAAACTTGCACAAGGTCACACTACCTGTAGGTGGAAGAGAGAGCCTGGATTTGAACCCGAGTCTGCCTCTAAGCTCAAGTATTTAAACCACTGTGCTTTCCTGTGCATCTTGAGAATACTAAGTGAATGGAGACATACTCAGGCTGCACAACTATTCAGAAGATCTTTTAAAAATCTAAAACAGTACTTAGCGAAAAGGGGAACTTTCATGTCTTTATGTGGCACGCTATAATGATGCAGCTGGAAAAAAATGCTTACATGCTAAAATAGGAAACTTTCTAACTTTCTCTGCTTAGAAAAATAATCAACTATAATTATTTTCATTTATTCTGTTCTTGAATTGGAAATTTCTGGAGTCTAGCTTTAATTGCATAGAAAGTCAGCCTGAGCTGTTATTGTTTGTCAGGAGCCTCTTTCATCATTTCTAACACCAGTTGATGGGCTCACTAGGATCTAGGGCATCAAGTTCATCGGTGTTTCTGGTTCAGTGAAGGCCTTAAGTAATCAAAGACAAAGGAATGAATGGCTATTTATGTTGTCAATTACTAGCATCTAGCTATAAAACAATGAGAAGGAAATGGCAACCCACTCCAGTACTCTTGCCTGGAGAATCCCATGGACAAAGGAACCTGGTGGGCTACAGTCCATGGGGTCGCAAAGAGTTGGACATGACTGAATGACTAACACACACACACATACATAAAACAATGAATAATAAGGAGTGACCCAAGGAAAATGGAAGTATGGTTAACAATGAACTTGAGTTAATAGTCTTGACACACTGAACCTGAGTCCATTGGTCTGCTATTCTACCTGCAATATTGGGAACGAAGTAGAAGAGTCCCTTCTTATCCACACCTTGTAAAGGGTCAGGTATCAAACTGGATCTCAAAACTCATCAATACTCCCTGGAGCAGTATTTTTTTAACTCAGGGTGTGAGTATTTCCCTAAGAATATTTCAAAGAGCAAATAAAAGGATGAGTTCATCAATGAGGGTCAGATGGGTATTACCTGAATATCTGGGATACCAGTAGCTCTGCTATTTGGTGAGTGAACACTGAAGATTTGATAAGGAGATAGGCATTGAACAGGATGGAGGTGCGTAGCCACTGCCCCAAGGCTACAGCCCAAGGAGGAGGACTCACTTTAATTCCCTAGGTGGCAGCAGCCAACAAGGATTTAGAAGTCTCCAAGGGTGGGGTATCTCAGGGAAAGAAAGAGATGTGAAGAGAGGCTGGATTTAATACTGGGTTCAAGATTCTGAGGAGGGTGGTGAAGGGTGGAGGCAGTGTAGCACAGTGTGGAGCTGGAATCAGGAAGCCTGCCTCTAAGTTCAGCTCTGTCACTGGCTGGTCATGGGGGCATGACCTCCCCCACCCAATCACCTTTCTCATCTTCACCTCCATCCAATAAGCAGGGTTGGATGAGGTCATTTCTAAGTACCTTTAAATATTATATGACTCACAATTTGATGATGGCCCTGGCATTTTTTATTAAATTCTTTATGATAAAAGAACTTGATCACATTGGAGGGAGTTATGGAGGGAATGTGTATGTTCTAGAGAGATGCATTATGCCATTGTCTTTTTAATAGTGTTCTATGTCCAGAGCACATGCTGACCTTCACAAACCAGGACACTGTTGTTATCCTACCACTGGTGAAGGTGTTTTGTGTGTGTGTGTGGGTGTGTGTGTGTGGCCGGTTGACGTAATGTGATCCATCTATTGCTCCCTCGCAACTGAAACTTTTTGCAGTTTTCCAGAAGCTGTGCCCAAAGGGATGGAGCTTTTTACAATAGTACTGCCTTCCAGCTGACTGAACTGTGCCATGATTGTTTTCTTTATTTTTTTCTTTGTGCCAGGTGCTGTGCTAAGCCCTGCATATATTTCACATACCTGTATCTCTTTTATTCTACATTCAAGTAGTTTTTTTAAATTTTTTATTTATTTTTTAATTGAAGGATAATTACTTTAAAGTATTTTGCTGTTTTCTGTCAAACCTCAACATGAATCAGCCATAGGTATACATATATCCCCTCCCTTTTGAAACTCCCTCCTATCTCCCTCCCCATCCCACCCCTCTAGGTTGATACAGAGCCCCTATTTGAGTTTCCTGAGCCATACAGCAAATTCCCGCTGGCTATCTGTTTTATTTATGGTAATGTAAGTCTCCATGTTACTCTTTCCGTACATCTCACCCTCTCCTCCTCTCTCCCCATGCCCATAAGTCTATTCCCTATGTCTGTTTCTCCATTGCTGCTCTGTAAATAAATTCTTCAGTACCATTTTTCTAGATTCCATATATATGTGTTAGAATATATTTATCTTTCTCTTTCTGACTCATTTCACTCTGTATAATATTTCTAGGTTCATCTACCTCATTAGAACTGACTCAAATACATTCCTTTTTATGGTTGAGCAATATTCCATTGTGTATATGTACCACAGCTTCATCCACTCATTTGTCGAAGGACAATAGGTTGCTCCGTGTTCTAGCTGTTGTAAATAGCGCTGCAATGAACAATGGGATACGTNTTTCACTCTGTATAATATTTCTAGGTTCATCTACCTCATTAGAACTGACTCAAATACATTCCTTTTTATGGTTGAGCAATATTCCATTGTGTATATGTACCACAGCTTCATCCACTCATTTGTCGAAGGACAATAGGTTGCTCCGTGTTCTAGCTGTTGTAAATAGCGCTGCAATGAACAATGGGATACGTGTGTCTTTTTCAATTTTGGTTTCCTCAGGGTATATGCCTAGCAGTGGGATTGCTGGATCATATGGTGGTTTTAGTCCCAGTTTTTTTTAAGGAATGTCCATACCATCTTCTATAGCGGCTGTATCAATTTACATTCCCACCAACAGTGAAAGAGCGTTCCCTTTTCTCCACACCCTCTCCAGCATTTATTGTTTGTAGACTTTTTGATGATGGCCATTCTGAGCAGTGTGAGGTGATATCTCATTGTGGTTTTGATTTGTATTTCTCTAATAATGAGCAATATTGAGCATCTTTTCATGAGTTTGTTAGCCATCTGTGNCCAAGTTATTCAGCCTCTTTTCTCTGCTAATTTTCGAATCCCTCTCTATCTGTAATTAAATAAGTTTTTTCCTAGGATGCTGACTCCATCTCCACATTCGAATCACCCTGGATCCACCGGGGCTGGACCCTGGCATTTACTAAAGATAGAATCATTGTTTCTGTTTGCTTAAGGCTCTAAGGTTTACAAAATATTTTTTCATGCATTATCTAGTTAAAACCTTACCACTAGCCTTTGAAGGTAGATCTTGCTGATAGATAGCTGAAGTTGTAAGAGGCTATCGGTCCCTGAGATAATAGAACTAGGTCATGGTGGACCCAGGATTTCAACACAATTAGACTCCAAATATATACTTCTTCCTACTCTAGTCTACTTGTTTATAGGTGGAAAGTGATTACTGTGGCACCTGGGGTCTGGAACCACATGCCAAATTGGGTTCAACTCCAATGTCACTGCTGACAATTGAATGTTTTTAGATAAGTCACTTAGCATCAGTTATATCAATTTCTGTTTTTGTGAGCTGGTAATGCCATACTATTGTCCACCCAATAGGGTTGTGGTGAGGATTAAATGAGTTAATCTGTATATTGGATTGGCCCAAAAGTTCATTCGTAGTTTTCCGTAATGTCAGAAGATCTTGTGGAAAAATTCAAAATAACTTTTTGGCCAACTCGGTAAAACTCTTAGAACAGTTTCTGGCATATAGGGCATACCTAAGTAGTTCATATTATTAGGAAATCTCTACTTCCAAGAGATTCTGTGGTAAAATCATCTTGTTCTGTATTTATGTCATTCTGACTTTACCTCTCTCTTGGAGAGTAATACAGGAGAAAAACAGCTGTTTCCCTGATATATACACTGGACTGAGCCTCGGAAACTTTCTATAGATTTCCTCCAGGCTGGAGAGGTTAACCTGTGGAATTATAGACCCTCTGAGCTGGAGGTGACCCCACACAAATAAGCCTCTTGCTCTGAGGAAGAGGCTAGAATCCAGGGGATCCCACATCAAGCTGATGTCTGAGCTGTTTCCTAAATTCTAATCTAGCGCTCTGACTATGAGCTACAGACCAGAGACAGGACACCTTTTTTTTTTTTTTCCCCCAGCTTGAAGGCAATAAGAAATAGTCACATTCCTGTTTGAAATCAAGTGGGCAATTGCCTGTAACAATTGCAATAACAACACATGACTTTTGCAAGTGCAATAACAACACATGACTTCTTTTTTTTTAATGTGATTACTTAGTAGAAGCTACAGTTAAGATTTTTGAGAAAAAGAAAAAAGTTATTTTAGGTGCTTTTTAAAGAAGTAGGGAAAATATTCTATGAATTAAGGCTCAAAGCAAAAAAAGAAAAGTTAATCATGTTGTTTTATTTATTTACCTTCAAGGTGATCAGAGGAAGAAAAGAGAAATGAAACCTTTAACCTGACATAAAGAAAAATTTGCTCTGAGTTTGAAACAGAATTGAAATCGACATTTCTGGTCACCAGACAAGATCTTAAGGGAAGGGGAAAAAATGTTTCCCCTCCTATCATCTGATAGAAATGTTAGCAAGCTTTAATTTTATTTGAGAAACTTTTCTTAATTCCATTAAAAAACAAGGCAGTGATTAGACTTTCAATCTGTGTACTTTAATGTATGGGTGATAAAAGGAACCATGTTTGTCATGTAGCTATTTCATCAAACATAAGGGAACATGTTGTTCACTTGTAAACAAAGACACTAGTTTTCTCAAATTAGGATTGGAGGCAGACATTTAAAAAGCAGAGGCATAGACTTCCAAGGAGCCTCTGAAAAAATGTATAAACCTTAAAAAACAAAAACAAAAACTACAGTTCCCCAAGTTTGAGTGTGAGGGCATCTGCCTGTGTGATCTGGAAAAGAGATCCTTTCCGCAGTTTCCCTTGGGAGAACATAATTTAAATAGTAGACAAATTATACAAAGTAAAGGTAGTTATTATTTTTCTGAGTCATATGACAGGCTCTATTTATTTATTTATTTTTAGTTACACCCAAACTAACAGATCAGGGTGTGAGTGGGCCTGAGTCACAGGGCAAATGGAGGCCTGCATACCAGGAGACTCAGCGCTCACAACTAATAAACTGAGCTAACAAACTGCTAAATGAAATGTGTTTTCTTTTCTTATCTTGACAAACCTGTCTTCTTGTCTCTTGTCCTGGAAGGGAGTTTGCTATCTTTCATGACAGAGGCCAAATAAAAGGACTGAGACTGGTCTAGAGCCAAATTAGCAAGTAAATGAATTTTCTGGAATAATCATGATTTAAAAAAATATGCTGTTCTGTTGTCTGATCATGGATCAGGCCACAGATTGCAGTTTTTAGTTTGGTTACCATGTGCATATGTGTGATGGTCTAAGTGTTTCTTAAAGGTAGTAGGATACACATTTCTATCAGTTTAATTCTTCATTGTGTGGAACTGTAGGACTTCCCTGGTAGCTCAGACGATAAAACGTCTGCCTACAATGTGGAAGACCTGGGTTTAATCCCTGGGTCGGGAAGACCCTCTGGAGAAGGAAATGGCAACCCACTCCAGTACTCTTGCCTGGAAAATCCCATGGATAGAGGAGTGTGGTAGGCTGCTACAGTCCATGGGGCCACAAAGAGTCGGACACAACTGAGCAACTTCACTCACTGTGTGGGACTGTAGTGTGCAGGAATTTAAGCATTGTTGAGTCTCTCCCATTTAGTGCCAACAGAAGAAGCTAATGACAAGTAAAAGTGTCCCAACTAGGTTTCAAGTGCCCTTTGAGAGGGTGGTACCACCCTTGACTTATAATTTCTGGTAGATTATATAGGCAATATTTTCTATCACCTGCAGTGGTTAGAATTAATCAAATGTGTCCAATGTATAGAACACTCTCTTGGGGTCTGGGTTGAAAATAGAGGCTTGATTCTTGTGACGTGAGGTTAGTGGCATCACTAGAGTAACTAAGTAAAAGGTATAAAAATGATCACTTCTTTAATGTGTGTTGTCTTAAGTCTCTCTTGTCACAATGGCATGGAGCCTTATAATAATAATAAACTAGGCTTTTAAGAGCATTGGTGTTTTTCTCATCTTATGTTTGATTTGTAAGAAATATGCTTGTGAGTTTTCACTACAACTGTTGAGTTAGTCTCTTGGGAAGCAGAAAATAGACCCTAAATCCATTTTAAATAATAGGTTTATTGTGAGGGTACTTTGGGGGCATAAGTGGATTGGACCATCAGCCCCATGGCCAAGCCCCATGGGACCCCAGGAATAGTTGCTCAATCAGGCCTCAGAAGGAGAGGAGGAATAAGGGTTTGTGAGTTGTCAGTCCCAGCTGAGATGTTCTGCAGGTGGAGGGCCTCAGCTCTTTGAATCTGTTATTTACCCTTCAATCAATCACCCTCCTCTTGAATGCAAATGTCCTTTAGCTTCTGTTTCCTCAGAGCGCCTTTTGTTTTTTTCTATTTGGCAGCACTGGGTCTTCGTTGCTGTGCCCCAGCTTTCTCTAGTTGCAATGAGCTGAAGCTGCTCTTCATTATGGTACACAGGCTTCTATTAAACAGTAAACAGAGAAAATTATCTTTTTTCTATTTTAAAGTCATTATGTATATATTTGTCTTTTGGCTGCACCAGGTGGTGTGTAGAATGTTAGTTCCCCCACCACGGACTCAAACCTGTGCCCTCTGCATGAAACACAGAGTCAAGTCCCCATGATGTATACTTTGATTACAAAAGACCTGGGTGACCTTAAGCAGTTGATGTGTGGTCTGAACTTCATCAACTGCACAATAGGTCCCACTTCACAAAGCACCAAGTGAGGTTACCATGAGATTAAACTGCAGATGAGGCTTACTATTTTTCTATTTTAAAGATGTGCATCAAAGTAACATACATTATTCAGTAATATGTCCAGAGTCCTTTAAAATCCTCTACCCACAGTGTACTCTATCCCTCTGTGCTTCAGTTGGGCAATTTTACACAGATGGCCTGAGTGCCTTCTGGAGTGACAAATCACATGGGAGCTGGAACCTCACCAAAAGAATCATCTCTAGAAAGTGGAATTCAGTAGGAGGGTCTCCTGGACACAGTCCATGGGACTTTTCCAGGGGAATTGCTATATGGTGGTTTTACCCTCTTGCAACCCTGGGCACAAGGCCTGGACACGGACTCCTGGAATAGCTCCAGGAGGATCACAGCCAGCCTGAGGTGCAGTGGCGTGGCCTTAACCAGGAAGGAAACAAACATAAGCACAGAAGGACACCCCAACCCCCTGACAGATGCTTCTCTGAAAAAAAAAAAAAAAATAGACAAGGCGAGAAGGAGTCACTGCCAAAGGATTTTCAACACCAGTTCTGTTGCAAAATCCAATCTCATGTTTGTGATTTATAACTCTCCTGGTGTGAGGGACTGAGACTTTAATGCCCAGAAGGGAAAATGATGCTTTAGCCTGAGACCTCACTGTGCACAGTGGTCTAGGGACAAGTGGGGCAACTAAAGAGCAAAGCTTGTGGACACCTTAGCTCTGTGCCAGCTAAGAACTGAACCTGTACTCCTGCAGTAGAAGTGCAGAGTATTATCCACTAGGCTCCAGCATTCCATTTCTAACTGATGAGTCTCAAACCAGGAATAACAAGATTCAGTTTAAAGTGCTTTATTTAAGATGTCTGTGGTCATAATCTGAATACAGTTGGCAGTGAGACATACGGGAACCTTCACAAATTTGATGGACATTCCCTGACACTTCTCCCAGTGAGAGTTAGAGTCTGTTCCCTTTATCTTTGAATGCAGCCTGCACTGTAATTGCTTTGAGCAATAGAATATGGCAGGAGTGATGCTGTGCCAGTGCCAGGCTTAACCTTTAAAAGGACTAGCAGCTTCTATTGTGCTTTCTTGCAGTCCTTGGATCTCATGTAGCAAATATGACTAACTTGCTGGGGAATCATATGAAGAGGCCCTGAGACTACGTGCAATGAAGAGAAGACCCCCTGAGCCAGCCTTCCAGTTGTCTTGGTCTCTCTAAGCTAGTTCAGCTGCTAGTTGAATACCACCAAGTAGCCCCAGTGGAGCAGAAGACTTGTCCAGCCAAATGCTGCTCAGATGCCTCACCTACAAAAGAACAAGGTATCTAAAATGGTTGATGATTTAAGCCACTAAACTTAAGGTAGATTTGAGGGATTTTCTTGGCCTTTCAGTGGTTAAGATTTCGCTTTCCAATACAGAGGGTGCCAGTTTGATTCCTGACCTGGGAGCTAAGATCCCACATATCTTGTGGCCAAAAAACCAAAAAGTAAAACAGAAGCAATATTTTAACAAATTCAATAAAGACTTTAGTCTACATGAAAAAAAATCTTTGAAAACTAAATTTAAGGTCAAGTTTAAATGTAGCAATAGATAGACAAAATATTCACAACCAGGAACAGAAGCTGGGTGAGCTTGGACCTGAGGGAAGGGTGTAAAGAAAGCCAGAGACTACTGGATGAGTTGTAAGGGGACTATCCCAGTTGTGGGATGGGTATCATGACTTGGGGGGGGGGGTAGAGTGTCAAAAGGCCTAAAATTTCAATTAATCATGCATCTACTGGGGGTTCAAAAACTCAAGATCCGTTTAGGCAGTGACAGGTCAAGATGGCAGGGCCAGAGATTCTAAAATGAGCCAAGGTCAAAGTCGGGTGGTGGGGCAGTTTAGCTCTCATGCTGCTGGCAAGGCTTCCTTGAACCCCAGCTACTCTCCCATCGCATAGAGCTGCCCTGCCCCACAGTATCAGTGAGTCAGGGCTGGCTCATAGTCTCCTCTACCAGCCCCCTCAGTCAGTGTCCAGGGCAGAGGCCACAGGCAGCCCCGGGGAGTGCTCAGCTATGCCCTGTCCTGTGAGTCTATTTTCACACATTGGCTTCTCTCTTGTCTGGTGACCAGCTGTTACTCTGGTGCTTCTCTAATACCTGATGATGCTGCATACCTACTTGCTTCTTTGGATCAATACCTAACCAATGCAGGTTTTATTTCTGCAGACCCCAGAGCAGGTGTTGGGACTCCACTCACTGGGCCTGGAGTGACTCAGTCCCCGCTCTTCGGAGACTGACATTGCATATTGAACACGTGTCCATTTCTTGATTAATCTATCACTGTCTTGAAGATAGTGACTGTTGCCAATTCATCTCTACACTTTCCACATTGGTTAGTAACAGTTACTGTGCATAGAGGCTGTTCAGTACACATCACTGAATTTAATTAATTGGAATAAAAATAAGTTGAATACCAATGTTTTAAACCTTCTCATCTGTCAGTCTTAGAAGCCAGGAAAACAGATTGTTTCAGTTTTTAGTTTTGAATCAGGAAGTCCTAAGACATAAGAAGAAAATGAATCTCCTCTAAAGGAGGACTTTGTTTGTACCCTGGAAGTCTCATCTTTGAGAGAGAGAGAAAAAAGCCAGCCATTTGAGAAGGAAAAAAAGGATTCTGTGATATGACATCCCCTCCCACTTGTGGACAAGCTAAAACACAAGGCTAAAATTTGCAATTTTAATGTAAAGTCATATTTTTCTATTTTTAAATTAAAAATTAGTTTAGAATTATTACCAGCGATGTAAATTCATTTTGGAAGCTCTTTTATGTGTGCATGGACCTTGCTTTCTTCTTTTCCTAAAGCCATGCAGAGCAAAAAGTTGATTAGAAATAGATTTGTAATATTCCAATAGGTTGACATCACAAAGAAGTGGTATCCTAGCAACAAGAATTGAGACTCTAGGATGAGTAGATGCAGACTGGGGATCGATACTCCAACTGGGGTTTTTCAGAGGCAATTGATAAAGTGACCAGCTCATGGACTTGGCTGGTCATTAAATTATGTTATTGAATAAAATATCCAGTGGGGAGAAATTTTTCACCTAATTTGGCTATGTCTTATAGCTTTATACCTTTTAGACATCTTTTAAATGAGCTATTCTGAAATTTGGCCACTTAAATTTTCCATAAGATTTTAGAGGATAAATCAGAATTTAATTCTTCTGCAATTTTTAGCTCGATAGGATCTGTCTGAAGAACAACTTCATTAAGGAAAATGTAGTGAGCTTTGCCAAAATAGCAAATCAAACAATAATTTTTGTGGTGTAGTTAAGAGAACTGGGCTGTAGACTTCCAATTTGTTTACAAACACAGATCAAGCATTTACTTGATTTATTTTAATTTGACTATACCGATTAAGAAAGGTAAGTATCTTATAAACCTCTGGAATCTCTGGGATAATTTAATAAACTATTACCACAGTCCAGCTATTGAGTTTTTTTGTCAACCCAGTCAGTTATTTTCCAGAGACCAAAAGCAATGACAACAGCTTTATTGAGATATAGTTCATATATCATGAGTCATCCCTTTAAAGTATACAAGTCAGTAATATTTAGATTCACAGAGTTGTGCAACCTTCAACACTAATTTCAGAACATTTTCATCTCCATACCAAGAAACTCCATACTTTTTAGCAATCGTTCCCTATTGCTCCCTCTAGCCAGCTCCTTACCACCCCCATCTTTCATTTCTAAGGACTTGCACGTTCTGGGCATTTCATATGAATGGACTCATACAATATGTGGCCTTTGTGTCTGGCTTCTTTCACTTAGTGTAGTGTTTTCCATGTTCATCCATTGAAAACACTAGCATGTATTAATATNGTTTGTGATTTATAACTCTCCTGGTGTGAGGGACTGAGACTTTAATGCCCAGAAGGGAAAATGATGCTTTAGCCTGAGACCTCACTGTGCACAGTGGTCTAGGGACAAGTGGGGCAACTAAAGAGCAAAGCTTGTGGACACCTTAGCTCTGTGCCAGCTAAGAACTGAACCTGTACTCCTGCAGTAGAAGTGCAGAGTATTATCCACTAGGCTCCAGCATTCCATTTCTAACTGATGAGTCTCAAACCAGGAATAACAAGATTCAGTTTAAAGTGCTTTATTTAAGATGTCTGTGGTCATAATCTGAATACAGTTGGCAGTGAGACATACGGGAACCTTCACAAATTTGATGGACATTCCCTGACACTTCTCCCAGTGAGAGTTAGAGTCTGTTCCCTTTATCTTTGAATGCAGCCTGCACTGTAATTGCTTTGAGCAATAGAATATGGCAGGAGTGATGCTGTGCCAGTGCCAGGCTTAACCTTTAAAAGGACTAGCAGCTTCTATTGTGCTTTCTTGCAGTCCTTGGATCTCATGTAGCAAATATGACTAACTTGCTGGGGAATCATATGAAGAGGCCCTGAGACTACGTGCAATGAAGAGAAGACCCCCTGAGCCAGCCTTCCAGTTGTCTTGGTCTCTCTAAGCTAGTTCAGCTGCTAGTTGAATACCACCAAGTAGCCCCAGTGGAGCAGAAGACTTGTCCAGCCAAATGCTGCTCAGATGCCTCACCTACAAAAGAACAAGGTATCTAAAATGGTTGATGATTTAAGCCACTAAACTTAAGGTAGATTTGAGGGATTTTCTTGGCCTTTCAGTGGTTAAGATTTCGCTTTCCAATACAGAGGGTGCCAGTTTGATTCCTGACCTGGGAGCTAAGATCCCACATATCTTGTGGCCAAAAAACCAAAAAGTAAAACAGAAGCAATATTTTAACAAATTCAATAAAGACTTTAGTCTACATGAAAAAAAATCTTTGAAAACTAAATTTAAGGTCAAGTTTAAATGTAGCAATAGATAGACAAAATATTCACAACCAGGAACAGAAGCTGGGTGAGCTTGGACCTGAGGGAAGGGTGTAAAGAAAGCCAGAGACTACTGGATGAGTTGTAAGGGGACTATCCCAGTTGTGGGATGGGTATCATGACTTGGGGGGGGGGGGAGAGTGTCAAAAGGCCTAAAATTTCAATTAATCATGCATCTACTGGGGGTTCAAAAACTCAAGATCCGTTTAGGCAGTGACAGGTCAAGATGGCAGGGCCAGAGATTCTAAAATGAGCCAAGGTCAAAGTCGGGTGGTGGGGCAGTTTAGCTCTCATGCTGCTGGCAAGGCTTCCTTGAACCCCAGCTACTCTCCCATCGCATAGAGCTGCCCTGCCCCACAGTATCAGTGAGTCAGGGCTGGCTCATAGTCTCCTCTACCAGCCCCCTCAGTCAGTGTCCAGGGCAGAGGCCACAGGCAGCCCCGGGGAGTGCTCAGCTATGCCCTGTCCTGTGAGTCTATTTTCACACATTGGCTTCTCTCTTGTCTGGTGACCAGCTGTTACTCTGGTGCTTCTCTAATACCTGATGATGCTGCATACCTACTTGCTTCTTTGGATCAATACCTAACCAATGCAGGTTTTATTTCTGCAGACCCCAGAGCAGGTGTTGGGACTCCACTCACTGGGCCTGGAGTGACTCAGTCCCCGCTCTTCGGAGACTGACATTGCATATTGAACACGTGTCCATTTCTTGATTAATCTATCACTGTCTTGAAGATAGTGACTGTTGCCAATTCATCTCTACACTTTCCACATTGGTTAGTAACAGTTACTGTGCATAGAGGCTGTTCAGTACACATCACTGAATTTAATTAATTGGAATAAAAATAAGTTGAATACCAATGTTTTAAACCTTCTCATCTGTCAGTCTTAGAAGCCAGGAAAACAGATTGTTTCAGTTTTTAGTTTTGAATCAGGAAGTCCTAAGACATAAGAAGAAAATGAATCTCCTCTAAAGGAGGACTTTGTTTGTACCCTGGAAGTCTCATCTTTGAGAGAGAGAGAAAAAAGCCAGCCATTTGAGAAGGAAAAAAAGGATTCTGTGATATGACATCCCCTCCCACTTGTGGACAAGCTAAAACACAAGGCTAAAATTTGCAATTTTAATGTAAAGTCATATTTTTCTATTTTTAAATTAAAAATTAGTTTAGAATTATTACCAGCGATGTAAATTCATTTTGGAAGCTCTTTTATGTGTGCATGGACCTTGCTTTCTTCTTTTCCTAAAGCCATGCAGAGCAAAAAGTTGATTAGAAATAGATTTGTAATATTCCAATAGGTTGACATCACAAAGAAGTGGTATCCTAGCAACAAGAATTGAGACTCTAGGATGAGTAGATGCAGACTGGGGATCGATACTCCAACTGGGGTTTTTCAGAGGCAATTGATAAAGTGACCAGCTCATGGACTTGGCTGGTCATTAAATTATGTTATTGAATAAAATATCCAGTGGGGAGAAATTTTTCACCTAATTTGGCTATGTCTTATAGCTTTATACCTTTTAGACATCTTTTAAATGAGCTATTCTGAAATTTGGCCACTTAAATTTTCCATAAGATTTTAGAGGATAAATCAGAATTTAATTCTTCTGCAATTTTTAGCTCGATAGGATCTGTCTGAAGAACAACTTCATTAAGGAAAATGTAGTGAGCTTTGCCAAAATAGCAAATCAAACAATAATTTTTGTGGTGTAGTTAAGAGAACTGGGCTGTAGACTTCCAATTTGTTTACAAACACAGATCAAGCATTTACTTGATTTATTTTAATTTGACTATACCGATTAAGAAAGGTAAGTATCTTATAAACCTCTGGAATCTCTGGGATAATTTAATAAACTATTACCACAGTCCAGCTATTGAGTTTTTTTGTCAACCCAGTCAGTTATTTTCCAGAGACCAAAAGCAATGACAACAGCTTTATTGAGATATAGTTCATATATCATGAGTCATCCCTTTAAAGTATACAAGTCAGTAATATTTAGATTCACAGAGTTGTGCAACCTTCAACACTAATTTCAGAACATTTTCATCTCCATACCAAGAAACTCCATACTTTTTAGCAATCGTTCCCTATTGCTCCCTCTAGCCAGCTCCTTACCACCCCCATCTTTCATTTCTAAGGACTTGCACGTTCTGGGCATTTCATATGAATGGACTCATACAATATGTGGCCTTTGTGTCTGGCTTCTTTCACTTAGTGTAGTGTTTTCCATGTTCATCCATTGAAAACACTAGCATGTATTAATATTTCATTTCTCTTTATTCCCAGATAATTTTCCGTTGTATTGATATACAACATTTTGTTTTTCCATTCATCTGTTGATGGACATTTGGGTTGTTTCCACCTTTTGCTATTGTGAATAGTGCTTCTGCATTTTAGTGGACAACTTTTTGTTCAAACACCTGTTTTAAATTATATTGGGTATATACCCAGGTGTGGAATTTCTAGGTCATATGCTAATTCTCTGTTTGATGTTTGAAGAGCTGCTAAACTATTTTCCAAAACAGCTGTACCATTTTACCATTCTCAGAGCAACATATGAGGGTTCCAATTTCTCCACAGCTCACAAATGCTGTCCTAGGTTTAGTATAGCCATCCTAGTGTGATGTGAAGTGCTATCTTAGTGCAGTGTTGATTTGCATTTACCTAAGGACTAATCATGATGAGCATAATTTCAAATACTTATTGACTACTTGTAGCTCTTCTTTGGAAAAATTGTCTATTAAAATCTTTGGTGCATTTGCAATTGATTTGTCTTTATTATTGAGCTGTAAGAGTTCTTTAAATACTCTGGGAACAAATCTTTATCAGATACATAATTTGCAAATATTTTCTATGTGTTGACCCCCAAAATACTATTTTTAGAGCAATTTTAAATTCATAGCAAAATTGAGTAAAAATACAGAGAGTTCTCATATACACCTTACCCCTGTTACATGCATAGCCTTCCCCATTATCAACATCCCCAGTGAATTTTTTGGCCAATCCAATACATATGATTATGTGTATATACACAAGGAAATATATTCAAACATATATCTCTTTGGTTTATCGGCTAAGAGAGATTAGAAGCAATGACACCCCAATAGTAGTGAACACATCATGCACCCAGATCTCGGTTTCCAATACCATTCTCCCATAAAAGGAACCAGGTCTCCTTGGAGAAAAGGCTGCTTATACGACTGGAGCAGAAAGTACACACAGTATTCCAGGAGCCAAAATGTTAGAAAATGCTAAAAATTAAAGCCCACGATGATCGGGGTATGTCAAAGAGACATGAGAGTCCACTGAAAGAGCTCTCAGTGGCCAAAGTTGGAAAAATCTGAGCAACAAAATCAACAAAGCAGTAGTGAATTATAACCTGAAACATAAATGATCTAGGAGTCCCTACTGATATAAATAAATGATTGAATAAATAAATGGTGAAGAATAAGTAGACCCTTTTGCAGAAGAACCCCAAATAATTTACGTAGTCAACCCTTAAGTGCAGATTGTACATAAAGACTACCTTCCACAGAGCGCAGATGAAGGGGATGGGTGGGGAAGAGAAATGTTATGGTGGCGAGCTCATACTACTTCAAGCCAGGTGATCATGAGAACAATAGTGGAAGTGGTGTTGATAGTATGTACCCCATTCAGAAAAATAAAATGTTCGTAGTCCGCCAGAGTCACTCTTTACAACAGTCAGGAAGACATCCTACCTCTGCCCAGAGCCTTTCCTCTTTAGATAACTTTTTCACATCATTCAAGGCTCAGCTGAAGTCTTGAATACTCCAGCTTAGCCAAACACTTGTCCACATCCAGAGCCCTATGAATGGCACTCACCTGCCTCTTGAAATGAGCTATTTATATGCCTGTTCTCCCATACTGTGAGTTCCTCAAAGGCTGAGATCAGTGTTAGTCATCATTATATCCTCTAAGCTGGAGCATTTGCCTGACACATAGGCAAAGATGTTAATAAATATTGGTTGAACTCAACTGAACACTCTTTACATTATTGAACACTTAAATATAGCACAATAGTGGATCAAAACAGCTATTTCCAACTTAATCATCTTTTAAAAAATATCCTCTCTAGCATGACTCATGTGATCTTTAAATACAAATGATGGGTGTAATTCTATGAATTCACATGATTTCTAGACTGAGCTAAGCTCTAGCGGCAGGGTTTATGGCAAAACTCTTCAATGAGGGGCTAGATCACTTTGCCTTCCAAAAAATGATGAAGAGCATCTGGTAAGAGTTTTACTAATTCTTTTAAGCTTCATTTAGTGTCATGATGCAGAAAATTACTAAAAGCTACTCTGGGATTTTGAAGGTATAAATATGGCTCACAATGAGCCCTGTGAATTCCCCTGGAAGAAACTCTGGGAGAATGTGGCTCATTAACTGAGATAATGGATCAAAGAGAGATGATATACAAGCATTTTCATAATAAGAACTGTGAATTTGTGTAAATGGTGCATGGATTAGATGTGACTGTAAAAACATCTGTGCATGTAGTATGGGATGTTGGGAAGCTTATGAGACTAAAGTAGTATTTCTCTAATAGTTTTGGCTTGGCCTCCAATAAGAAAATAGTTTTATATCATGGCTCTTTGCATTTATACATCAGGATATGTATTATGTATAATTGAAATGAAATATTTGTTCTTATTATATGCATTCTCTTCCCTTCTAATATATTTTGCTTTAGAAAAATGCTAACCTAACCCACTAAACTGATTTTACTCCTCAGTGATGAGTCGTTTCACAATTATTTCTCTAACATTTTATAAAACTTTTCAAATATATAGAAAAGTTTAAAGAACTATATATTGTATAACGTTGTACTCATATAGCCACTATTTAGTTTCAACAATTCAAATTTAGTTTTAGACACTTAAATGCTTCACATCTATATTATAATTTAGACCCAGAAATGTATTCTCTCTTAGTTTTGGAAGCTACTGATCTGACATCAAGGCATTGGCAAGATGGGTTTCTTTTGGAGGCTCTGAGAGAGAATCTCTTTCAGCCTCCCTCCTAGCTTCTTGCAGCATTCCTTGGCTCGTAGCTACATTACCCAATCTCTGCCTCTGTCATCACGTGGTGTTCTCCCTGTCTTTTTTCTGCATCTGTGTCTACACATGGCCTCCTTATAAAAACACCAATCACTGGATGTAAGGTTACTCTAATCCAGTGTTGAGGGGGATAGATGGGCTGAGCAGCTGGAGTTTGTCTCCTGTGAACAGATAACCTAAGATGAAAATAATAGTTCGAGCATGAAAGGAGCTGAACCCCGCCCAGACAAGAGACCACATATATTTCATGCCCAAGGTCAAGGAGACGTAATTGACTATACATGAGCAGGAAGGCTCCTCAGAGGTCAAAAGGGAGGGGGCATTACCCCACAGTAAGTGATGTCAACCTACTCGTAGGCCTCTTTGCTAGAATCCATCTTGGATAACAGACGTGCGTGCACACATGGGAGGATCCTGAGAAAAGCCAAATACTGACTCAGAACCAGGCAAAGCAAGATGATTGGCCAAAGGAGACCTGGAAGAAATGCTCCATCCAGGTGATTCAAACAATCATGAGGGCATGGCTCTCTCTGAACCTACCCATGTGTCTGTTCACAAGTACTGTTTTCCTCCTAATAAACACTTCACTAGTTTTACTACTTTCCATTGCTTTATGGGAATTCATTTCTACAGAACCAGTGGGCCAGGGTCTTGTCACTGGCAGCTGCTCTTGTGACCCTGGTGGCCTAGTGGCTTAGTAGTCTGTGCTCTCACTGCTGCCTGGCTTCCGTCTCTGGCTGGGAACTGAAATCCTGCTTCGAGCCACTGCAGACACCTGAGATCAGTATGACCTCATCTTAGCTTGAATACATCTGCACAAAACTTTTTCCCCCCAATAAAGTCATGTTCACATGTAATGTGAGTCAGGACTTCAGCATATCTTTTGGGGGATACAGTTCAACTCATGGTAACATTTTTCCCCACATAGTTTATTCCATGAGATTTCAGAAGTACAGATACTTGTCCTTCCTTTTCTGCAGTTTCCTTTTCTGTAATCGAGATCAGCTAAACATATTGAATGGAAAATGCCAGCAACAAACAATTCATAAATGTTTAGAGTGTGTCTGTTCTGAAGAGTGTGATGAGGTTTTTGTGCTGTCCTTCTCATCTTGCCCTGGACATCAATCATCCCTTTGCCCAGCGTATCTCAACCATTAATCACTCAGTAGCCGGCTCAGCTCTCAGATGCCAGGTAACGCAGGGCTTCTGTTCAAGTAACCCTTCCTTTACTTAGTGAAGCAAGTGCAAGGGTAGTGATGCTGGCAATCTGGATCTGCCAAAGAGAAGCTGAACCATGCTTACTATGAATAAAAAGGTGGAAGTTCTTGGTCTAATAAGGTAAGAAAAAAATTGACATGCTGAGGTTGCTAAGATCTATGATAAGAATGAATCTTCTGCCTGTGAAATTATAGAGAAGGAACAAGAAATTCATGCTAGTTTTGCTGTTGCACCTCACACTGCAAAAGTTACAGCCATGGTATGTGGTGAATTCTTAGTTAGGATGGAAAAAGCATTACATTTGTACAATAAGATAATTTGAGAGAGAGAGCGAAAGACCACATTCACATAACTTTTATTTCAGTATATTGTTATAATTTTTCTATTTTATTATTAATTATCTTGTTAGTCTCTTATTATGTGTAATTTATAAGCTAAACTTTCTCAAAGGTATGTATGTACCAGAAAAAAACATAGTATATATAGGGTTTGGTACTGTCCATGGTTTCAGGTATCCCCTGGGGTTCTTGGGCTGTATTCTAAGAGGGGACTACTATACAACATTGCCTCAATGCTCAAAAGATCCCTAAGTCCCTTCTTAATTAATCCTCACAGTCACTCTATCCCAAAGGCAAATCAGAGGTCTTTTTCTTTAAAACCATAGATTAGTTTTGCCTGTTCTAGAACTTTATATAAAAGAAATCACATAGATCTGCCCAGCTTCTTTCACCCAGCAGGGTTTTGAAATTCATCCACGATGTGTGTATGAGTAATTTGTTCCTTCTTATTGTTGAGTAATATTTTATTATGTGAATACACCACAGTTTGTTTATCCATCATCCTGTTGGTAGAGATCCAGGCTATTTCCAATCTCTGGCTATTATGAATAAAACTGTTAAGACCATTCTTGAGACACATGCTTTCGTTTCCCTTGGGTACCGTATTAGCTTTCTATTGCTGCTATAACAAATGACCACAAACTCAGAAGTTTAAAATAAATCCATGCTAGTATTGCTGTTGCACCTCACACTGCAAAAGTTACAATACAGTGTATCATCGTACAGTCCTGCAGGTCAGAAATCTAACATAGGTCTCCCTGGGCTGAAAGCAAGGTGCTGGCAGAGCTGTGATCCCTTCTAGAGTCTCTAACGAAAAATGTTTCCTTACATTTTCCAGCTTCTAGAGGCCATGCACCTTTCTTTGTTCAAGCCCCTTTTCCCATCTTAAAAGCCAGCAATGTTGCAATTCTGTGACCATTCTTCTCCAATCACCCTTACATCTGACTCTAGTCATTTGCCTCCCTAAAGAGCTGACTCATTGGGAAAGGCTCTGATGCTGGGAAAGATTGAAGGCAAGAGGAGAAGGGGGTGACAAAGGATGAGATGGTTGGATGGCATCACCAACTTAATGGACATGAGTTTGAGTAAACTCTGGGAATTAATGAAGGACAGGGAAGCCTGGCATGCTGCAGTTCATGGGATCACAAAGAGTCTGCACAACTTTGCAACTGAACAACAATCCACTTTAAAGGATCCTGTAATTACATTGCTGCTGCTACTGCTGCCGCAGGACAATGTATTTAGCAATCTTAATTTCATCTGCAACCTTAATTCTCTTTTGTATGTAAAACAGGTTCTGGGGATTAGGACCCTGACCTTTTGGGGAGCATTGTACTACTTACCACAGGTACTAGTCAGGAATAGAATTGCTGATTATAAAAAAAAAAATCAGTGTGTGTCACTTTACTAAATTTACTGTTCTGGGGCAGGCGCAGGGAGGAGCTGCCCCTGATGGCTTGTGGGATCTTCGTTCCCTAACCAGGGATTGAACCCAGGCCCTCAGCAGTGAGAGCACAGAGTCCTAACCACTGGACCACCAGGGAATTCCATGATTGTTTTTAAAAATTATGTTTAACTTTTTAAGAAACTGCCAGAACACCTCCCAAAGTGGTTGTAAAATTTTTTCATTTCTATTAACAATGTATGAGAGTCGCTTACATGAACAATGTATGTATTAGGATTGCATCACATTTTTGCCAATGTTTGTTGCTGTCTTTCTTACTTTAGCTATGGATGTTCTGTGCCATTGTGGTTTTAATCTGCACTTCCATAACACAGCACTTTTTATTTCATTTGCTTATATGTCACTTTTATCTCTTTCTTCTGTGAAGTGTTTTTCCAAATCTTTTATTGGATTTGTCAGTTTGTTCCTGAGTTGTATGGGTTATTTTCACATAATGGATACCAATCTTCTTTCATGTATATGTTCTGCTAACATTTTTTTTTCTCAGCCTATGGTTTGTCTATTTTATTAATAGTATCTTTTGATAAACAGAAACTAAAAAAAATTTTAATGATTTTGCTTTCTGCATCCTTCTAAAAGCTTCATAGTTTTAACTTTGATGCTTAGATGTATGACCCATTTGAATTAACTTTTGTGGATGGTGTAAAGGAGTTGTGGGAGAGGGATTGAGGTTTCTTTCTGTGTGTATGTATATCCAGTTATTCAAGAATCATTTGTTGAAAAGATTTCCTTTCCCCATTGAATGGTTTTGATGGCTTTGTTCAAAATTAGATGACTGTAAATATGGAACTATTTCTAGATTTTCTGTTCCGTTTCTGTTGCACTGTTCTCTCTTTCCTCATATAAGTACTAAGTTGTTTTGATAATTGTAGCTTTATAGTGTTTCAAAGTCAAGCAATACAAGTCTTCCAACTTTATTCTCCTTATTCCAATTTGCTTTGGATTGTCTAAGTTTTTTGTATTTCCATATAAATTTTAGGATAGGTTTATTAATTTCTATCAAAACTCCTGATGGAGTAATGACTCAGGATTTATTGAACCCATAAAGCAATTTGGGGGTTAGTGACATCTTGAAAATATTGAGCTTTTCAATTCAATGTAAAATGGCATTTCTCCATTTATTTAAGTCTTTATTTTCTCACATTAAGTTTTTACATATAGTTCTTGCCCATGTTTTCTTAAATTTATTCTCAAATATCTTATGTGTTTTAAAATACTATTGCAAGTGGAATTGTTTTTCATTTTAAAATTGTTTGCTGCTATGTATTAAAAATACAACTGAATCATTTGTATACTGACTTTGTATCCTTGATATGAATAAACTAACATTATTTCTATTGTGGTTTTATAGACACTCTGGATTTTCTATACAAGCAGTCATGTTGTCTGTGAATAGATATAGTTTCATTCTTTCTATCCCAATCTTTATGGTTTTTATCTTTTTGTATTATCTTATTGTACTGACTAGGTGGCCAGTACAGTATGGAACAGCAGGGGTGTGAATCTACTTCTTTGCCTTATTCCCCATCTTAAGAGGGAGAGGTACACTATTTCACCGTTAAGTACTAGCTATTGGTTTTTCTTAAGAGATTTCTTTTTTATCATATGGAGAGATATTCTATTTGCTAATATTTTGTATGCCATTTTTGTACCTATATTTATGAAGCTGTAATTTTCTTTTCTCTTTTTCTCCTCTTACTCCTTCCTTTTCCTCTTTCTCTCTCCCTTCCTTTCTTCTCTTTGATGTATTTTCCAGTTTTTAACATCAGCATGAATGCCCTCATAGAATGAGTTCAGAAATATTTTTACCAAACCCTATTTTCTGAAAGAATCTGCGACAGAGTGACATTATTTCATCTTTAAATTTTTAATAGAATTTATCAGTGAAAAAAATCTTGGCCTGGACTTTTCCTTGGAGGAAGGTTTTTGGTAACAAATTCAATCTCTTTAATGATTATAGGGCTATTTAGATTTTCTGCCATTTTTCGTATGTTTTATTTTTCAAAGAATTTGTTAACTTCATGTAATCTGTTAAATTTATTGGCATAAAATTTCACAGTATTCTATTATTGTCCATTTAATGACTGTATGCTTTTTAGTGATATATCTTCTTTTCATTTCCTATACTCGTAATAAGTCTTTGCTCTCTGTCTTAAAAAAAAATTTTTTTTTCAGAGTGCTACCTGCCGGGGTCCAGCCCCGGCGGGTCCAGGAAATTCGAAGCGGGGACGGCGTCGGCGAGGAAAAAACTTATTTATTCAGAAATATAAGATTAGATTAGGGAATAATAGTATAGTGGGAAAATTAAGATGGAGAAAAGAGGCTGAATAACTTGGTTTATGGGGAAAAACCAATAAAACCTCGAGACAAGAGGTTTGCACCATCTACGTTGGGCCACCGGCGCCCACTTGAATCTCTAAGAGTGCCCCACCTTGGGCTCCCTTTTGCGCAGGACTTAAAAAGCCAGGGCAAGTAAGTAGACCTGGTGAGTCTCCCCGCTCCAGATGGGAATTCAGCCTGAAATCAGAGTAAAGAAGAGACACGGGGGAAGCCCAGCATCGGTGCAAGACTCCAAAAACTATTTTCCAAAACCAGCTTATATACCCTAAGTTATACATAGTGGAATATGCAGAGTTATGCAGAGGCAATAGTCCTGACCTTCATAGAGACAAGGCTTTCCTTTTGCATATCTCCCTTATACAAAAGGTCTCAGGTGGTTTACATTATCTTCTGGCCAACAGGCCTGTTAACATTTGTATGGCTCTCTTCTCAGATTAATTGTCTGCTANCAGGGCTTTTGTGACAATTAGAAGTAACATTTATTAGGAGAGTAGGATGTGCTGAGCCATAACCGCACTTAGTATTCAATCCTCAGAAGAGCCTTCTGAGATGGGTCTCTTTTTCTCCCCGTTTTACACACTGGAAGACTGAGGCACACAAAACTTTTATGAATGCCCACAGCGAGAGGAGAGACCAGCAGGGCCACCTGAGACAAGTGGGAACGAGTGAACCCAGGGAAAGCTACACCCCGTCTGTTGACTTTCCCCACGAGTCTTATTGAAGTCTCTTCTTTCTCTCAGATACACACACACACACACACACACACGTAGACATGAATGTGGCAAGCACTTTGGCTGCAGCCCAAAGTGGCTTGCTAAACCCACAGTTCCTTTTTTCTCTTTCCACCAAGGAAGAGACATAATGAAAGCTATCCTCAATGAGAAAGTAGAGAAGGAACAAGTTTATTCCAGAGCAGTACTTGAAAATTCTCAGTGTGAAGCAGCCTAGGAGGAAAGGGGCCCTCTCTTACAAAGATGTAGGAAAGGATAAACTGACCAATGCTCTCTAATGGCAGCCTGGCAGTAACGATCAACATTCTAACCTTGGCCTGCGCGATAACCATTTCTGGGAATCTTTTCTACAGAAATTCTACTGGAAGAGCCCAAAGATACACAAAAAGAGACACCCTGCCCCGCTGTTTGTGACCGAAACACAGAACAGCCCGCCTGTCTACCCACAAGCAAATACTGATACAGCTGTGCTGCAGAAATCCGGAGGGCTGTTAGAAAGAGCAAGGTAGACTGAAGGAACGGACCCTGAAGGACTCCAGGGACAAAGGCAAGCTGCAGAATAAGGGTTAATTTCCTAGTTACATGTAACTAATGGGAGATTGGCAGGGGGTGCAAGCAGCAGCACTTTGAGTCCTTCGACATCTCCGACATCTTCCTCTCCCCACTCAGAGAAAACTCTGCTTTTAAAGGGAGAATAAATGACCTCTCCCCTTGAAGATTTTAAAGTTTTAACAAAATGGTCTAAAATTGTGTGTTTAGTCTGTCCAAAATTTTGTTTGTGAATGTAGGTGAAATACATTAACACCAGAAATAAAAAGCATATATCCATACAACTTTGAACCTAGCAGACTTTCAGTAAGGAATTATCTAGTAAAGATTTTAAAATTAAATAAATAAGGGGGCTGCTGTGATTAGATGGGGCCTCCCAGGTGGCAGTGGTAAAGTATCCACCCGTCAATGCAGAAGATGCAAGAGACATGGGTTTGATTCCTGGGTCAGGAAGATCTCCTGGAGAAGGGAATGGCAACCCACTTTAGTATTCTTGCCTGGAAAATCCCATGGACAGGAGCCTGGCAGGCTACAGTCCACGGAGTCGTGAAGAGTCGGACACAACTGAGCGACTAACATTTAACAGCTATGGGTATGTTTTTGCAAATACAAAGAAAAATGTCTGGAAAAATCTAGACAGATATAAAAGCTAATTGTGGTTATCTCTGAGACGTGGAATTGTTTGAGGAGGAAGGAGTGGACAACACTTATTTGGGGACTATGCTGTTTAATTTATGAATAGGTATTATTGTCATACTAAGAATTTTTTTTTTAACTTTTTATTTTTTAAATATGTTTGGGTGCACTGGGTCTTTGTTGCTGCACTCGGGCTTTCTCTAGCTGGGGTGCAGGGAGGGGGGTTGCTTCTCTTTTCGGGGTGCAGAGGCTGCAGTAGTCGTGTGGCACGTGGGTTTTAATTGCTCTGCAGCAGGGGGGGTCTTCCAGGACTGGGGATTGAACCCATGTCCCCCTGCATTGGTATGTGGATTCCTCTCCTCTGTACCACCAGGGAAGCCTCTAAGAGTCTTTTTTAAAAAACAGGAAAAAGATCTTTGTATCAAAGGCAGCGTGAGACTGGCTGTTGGTTTCTTGGCAGAGGGAATGGGCAGAGGCTGAGGCGGAGATTAGATGAGGCCGAGGTGAGACAAGGACATGTCATCTCTACAGCAGCTACAGGCCCCTCCACAGAGCTACCAAGAAATAAATTTAAAATAAAACCTGCACTGTTGGCTGTGAAGGCGTGCTGACATCAACAGCACTTCCCCGCCGAGGCGTGCAACCTCCCATCACCATCTGCTTTTTGGTTTTGAAAAGGTTAGCATTTCTGTCTCTTTAGTTAATGACCAGACCTCTTGAGCCTCTTGTCTAGTGTCTTCAGGCACCTCAAGAGCCTGCCTGCCCAGCAGCACCGGGTCACAGGTTGTATAGCAAGAGAACAACCAGCCCATCTTCTGAGTTGGGTCTCCAAGATCGCCAGGATGAAATCCAGACCTGTGGTATCTCAGAATGGGACCTGGCTTGGAGACAGGGCCTTTACACACGTAACGCAGTTAAAACGAGCAGCATGGCCAGTATCCCTCGATGAAGAGGGTGGGCCACGTGCAGACACGGAGAGGACGGCCGTCCACAAGCCCTATCCTTACAACTTTAATCTACATTTGAAACGTTTTTGGCTTCCCTGGTGGCTCAGACGGTAAAGCGTCTGCCTGCAGTGCGGGAGACCCGGGTTCAATCCCTGGGTTGGGAAGATCCCCTGGAGAAGGAAATGGCAACCCACTCCAGTATTCTTGCCTGGAAAATCCCATGGACTGAGAGGATCCTCAGAGCCTGGTAGGCTACAGTCCATGGGGTCACAAAGAGTCGGACACGACTGAGCGACTTCACTTTTGAAACATTTTCAAAATACAGTTAAAACTTTAAATAAAGATAGGATGAAAGAGAGTCCAGCTCCTGGGAATCTGACAGCAAATCCTGGGGGGCAGAGGCCTGAAAAGACCTCCAACTTCTAGCCAAGAGGGTTGTGACTTAAGTGCAGTTTTTCAATGACTTTATTTTACCATGATTTTCCCTCCAAATGTCTACTGTCCCTGTAATATTTAAGAATCCTAGACTGTGACTCTAGAAAGAATCAAGGACGCAGTTCCTGTCTGACAGGTGATTGAGGAAAGCCTCGCATGGCTTCTGCTGACTGTCAGGCTTGGTTTTCACAGTCCAGCCGGAGGAGGGGCCCTTGTGGTCTGGGAACGTGGTCTCCTCTCTCCATCAGCCTGGAAGGCTCGGTTGATTTAGCAGGATAGTTCCTGATCAGGCTTCCCCCCAACCAGTCCTCACCTCCGATGATCTGCCCCAATGGCGTCTGTGACTCTGGTGAAACCCTGCTCCCTGGAAAAAGAACAAAACCATTTCAGCAAATGAATGGTAAAGGAAAGGCCCGGCTTTTACTGGAAGCCTCATTCAACCAGGCTCCAACTGGTTGGTGACTCCGCCTGCCCCACTATCCCAAACGCATGCCTCATCCCCTCTGAACTGCCTTCACCCAGGAATCTCCCCAAGTCTTCACCAGGAAGGGAATCACTGTAAGTACTGACAGTTCCCTGACCTCAAGCCAGTGTTACCGAATTAACAGGAATGTGGCCAGAATGCCTTAGGCCTATAAACACCACTGTCTTGGAAGTTAATCTTTAATTATTTGGCACTGTAAGACCTTTGTCAAAAGAGCAACAGGGAAATTTCCCCCTGCATTTGGGGTGTACCCCTCAGATGTTTTTTGAATGAAGAATACAGACAGGTGAAATCCCCTTGATTGAGTCATTCTGAGTTGGTTGATAACCACATTAACTTTGCCTGGTTCAAGCCACACATGGCCCCACTCACTTCAAAAGGGCTTCCAGCTCCCGCTTGACCCTGCCCACCACGGGCGGGCCCCGGTAGGTGAGGGCCGTGTACAGCTGCACCAGGGAGGCTCCCGCCCGGATCTTCTCCAGCGCATCCTGCCCACTGCTGACACCGCCAACCCCGACGATGGGAACTCTGCCTGCAGAGAAGAGCATAGGACATGGTGAGGAAGGGAGGGCGAGACGTGAGAACAGGAGCTCACTCTGGCTCCAGCCCCATCACAGCCCCAGAGCCGCGCACACAGAGCTCTGAAGACAGACACGGAGTCCTTGCCTTGGGTGAGTGCATACATCTCCCGGATGGTTTGCGTTGATAAATCCCTGAGGGGCTTCCCGCTCAGCCCTCCTGGTTCAGAGCGCAGGGCACCCTGGAGGCTGGCAGAGCGACTCACTGTGGTGTTTGTGACGATCAGTCCATCGATGCCCAACTGCAGATGGAGACAGAGAAAGAGCCCCGTGGGTCAGGGGATTATGGGCTTGGAGAAGCTTCCCTGGAGGTCTGAGCCAGCGGCAGGCCGGGTGCCCACACCTAAGCCCCCAGAAGCCAGAGCCAGACCTCGCTCATTATACTTCCTGGGCAAGTGTCAGAATGAGCCTCAACATGACAGTAACAGCTATCACGTACCAACTGCCAGTATGGTTCCGCCAGGATGGGGTTTAGTCCCTAGAACCACTCAACCTAGAGTGTCCTGTGCCAAGGCCTTCAGGTAGTAAGAGGTGGCACTTGGACTTGAAGCAGGACCACGGGGCTCAGTCTGGGCTTGCTCTGGTCTCCGGTGACACCGATACCCAGTGTTAGATTGGAGACGGAGCGCTGCACTCTGACCAAGGCTGGAGGATGCACAACCGTTAAAGCCCTTGCTGGAGGACGAGGAGGGAAGAAGCAGGAGAAGGGACCCATTCTAGCACTGCTCCAGAGAGTCACTTGCTCATTACTGGCACGTCTCGTTTTATGGCACTTCACTTCACTCTGCTTCACAGATACTGAGTTTTTTACAAGTTGAAGGTTTGTGGCAATCCTGCAGTATCAGATGACGGTCAGCATATTTTCAGCTATAAAGTATTTTTTAATTCAATGACAGACATTGTTTTGGACTTCGCTGGTGGGCTAGTGGGTAAGACTCTGTGCTCCCAGTCCAGGAGGCCTGGGTTCAATTCCTGGTCAGGGAACTAGATCCTGCACGCTGCAGCTGAGTTCACATGCCGCAACTAAGACCCAGCGCAAGCACGTCAGGATGGCTGAGGGGTCTACAGCACCAGACTCCAGGTGTCTAAGACCCAGCGCAGCCAAAGTAAGTAAATAAACAAGGAAATATATTTTTTAAGGGGAGGGGCAGTTCCCAGAATAGAGTTATCACCAGAGATATCTGCAAGGATCACTTTAAAAAAAATAAAAGGTAGGAACATTGTTTTTTTAGAGGCAATGTTATTGCACACTGAACAGGCTATACTAGCATAGTCTGTGTGCCCTGGGAAACCAAGAAGTCCCCATGACTTGCTTTATTGAAGTGGCAGAACTGAACCTCCTATATCTCTGAGGTATGACTACATAGGAACAGAGGAGCCTGGCAGGCTACAGTCCATGGGGTCGCAAAAAGTCAGACATGATTCAGTGACTAGACAACAATGCCTATATGTGATACACTGAATCATGACAGCCCAAACCAGCCCTTAACATACCAGAAACTGCCATCCAGGCTAACCCAGCTGGCCAGGTGGCCTCTACAGGCCGTGAAGGCTGTCCCCAGGCCCTGACCCTCACCTCTCTCACCACGCTGGCAATATCCTCCTTGTCCTGGGCTGTGAGGTCAGGAGCAATCTTCACCAGGACAGCTGGCTTGTGGGCCTCCTTCAGGGCATCCCTCTCCTGCAGCACCTACAGCAACACGGGGCCAGAGACGGGGACCCTGAGCCTGCAGCCACAGTGTGTCTTCACACCAGCTGCCAAACTGAGGCACCTGCAGTTTCTCTTTCTACTTCTCCGGAAACACCACTCTCAGTTGCTTCCATTCTTTTAAACCAAGGAATCCCCGAGAGTGAGTCCCTAATGTCACTGGCATTGGCTAACACTTAAGGTTCATTTAGACTTTTGTCCCTAAAAGAGACAGCAAATACTGTCACAAGTACTGTTTGATGAAAAGTCGTTCTATCATTCATTCATTTAATGTGCTAGATGCTGGAACAGAGTGGTAAATGAGAGAGCTGGGGTCCGTGCTCTCATACACTGTGGATTAACAGCAGGGATGGATAACTGAACAGTTGATTAATACTGAGCACAATCAATGTTACACAGGGGATTAGAGGGAAGTGAGGGGTCCTAACTGGTCCAGGTCTTAAGGATAACTCGATAGGAGCGATGCTGAAGCTTGGCCCTAGAGAATGAACAGTAGGTCAAACTAGTGGGGCGGGGCCTGGACATGTAATTACCCACCTTGGTCAGCAGGCGGCGCAGTTCGGCCTTTCCCTGAAGGCTCCGCAGCCCAACCGTGTTGGGACTGGACACATTCACTACCAGGTAGTCAGCCAAGGGACCCAGGACTCGAACCCCCTCTGCGTAGTCAGAGGCAGCGTCCACAGAGGTCTTATTCTTCCCCAGGTTTATTCCCAGCGGCAGCCCTTCTGTAAATATCACTGGTCAGGATTTTGTCCCCACTCACCATTTCCCACGCAATATTTTGAAGCCGTCCTTGACCAGCAGCCCATGAACAGCCTAAGGCCTTCCAGCTCCAAATGTGACCTTGCCCACACCAGCTGACAAACCCTGAGCTACACGTGGTGCCCTGCCTGCCGACCTAAACCCACCCTCCACCTTCGTCTGTACAGCCGTGCATGGGCAGCTACCAGTATGTTTTCCTGCTTTGTCGCTTTGCACCCTTTTTCTTTTTCTTTTTTTTTTTAATTTAATGGGGCATGGAGACATTAGGAGTGCAACTGCTAGTGATGAAAAAGGTAGGGCTCATAACCGCAGTACAGCTGGGAAGAGTCAAGTCAACAGCATGCCGGGGACAGCTGCTGACTCTCAGGGGCTGCTTGTTGCACTTGGGTCAAGTGACTGGGTGTGTGGTTGTGAAGAAAACACAAAATTAAAGCATACATATAAAATAGACTGGAAAATATTTTCGATTCTCATGTCTAAAATGAAGAGGCAAACGGTCCTATCATTTCCGTCCTGAGAAGGGACTCCCCTTATAACTAAGGTGACCTCAATCCCAGAGCTTCCAGGCCAGCCCTGAACACTCCTGTAGCCTGGGCATAATTATTCATGCCTGTGTCCCTTCCGCTCTCAAAAGTGTTCCCTCAACGTGCACCGTAGGTAATATGGTTACCTTGCTCTAAATTACAGGAAATTATCACCTGACTTGTATTTTTGACTTTCAATGTGTTTCCAAAAGGTATTTCTCTATGTGTGAAAGCAAGGGCTTGTCTGCACTTGATTTCTCCTGGGATACCACCTTATCTGCAGAGGATAAAGTATATTCACGGTGCCAGCTGTTTTTCCCACTAGTTGGCTGAAAGCAGATCTGAGACATCCAGCTAGTTCAGAAACCATGTCAGATCAGAGAGGGTCAAAGCACACCACCTGGTCCTGCTATCACACACTGTAAATGCAGTCCCTGTTTTATCACAGCTTGAATGTAAATGAGATTCGTGTGGCTAATTTCATAGGTGGAGGGGAAGAGAGGGAACCCAATTAGACAAGTTATATAACAGGGTCTCCAAGCTTCCCAAATCAAACTAAGATGGTTTGGAAGCTGTATTTTTTTCCACCAGGCAAACTGGTTTAAAAGAGACCATTTTCATGTAGCCAGTGGGTCTTTCATTAGTAGTCATTTGCCCCAAATGACAACATTTGGGGGTTAGACAAAAATTGCTGAATTACTCTATCCCCAAAGGGCACCACAGCTTTTAACAATTCAAGTGTATTGGCATGATGCAAGTGAGTAAGCTGTCTTCCAGGCTTCCAGCTGCTGCTAAACACAAAGTGCAGAGCTCCGCTGTGGGATTTTGCTTCCCTCCAACAAATATTAGCACCAGAGTCGGGGCTGAGGGGTCGGACAAGGGAGTACAGAGGAGAAAAGCGGTATAAAGCACACTGTGGACAATTGAAAGAAGGAAAGGGAGGCCAGGCAGGAGAGTATCACACACCATGACAGTGCTGTTGTGACCTGCAAGGCCCCCAAGTGGCAAGGTCTACAGTATAGCAGAGTCTGGGTCTACCAAAGCCAGGGAGTCCAGGCAAGGCCACTTCCTACTCCCCAAATCAGAGGTGGCTAACTTTCAGTCTTGCTTCTAGAAATGAAGCCAGTATCCACAGATTTTTTTCCTCTCACCACCAGGACATCTAACGAGGCTAGACTTCTGGAAGGCGTTCCAGAGGGGCCTGCTGAAAGGGGAAGATGGCCGTAGCCTCACCCAGCCCCAGAGGGTGCCTGGGAAGATACGGTAAAGACAGCTCTGTGCCAGGACTGCCACGTGCACCCCAAGGGACAGCAGGGCAGAGAGCCCCAGGAACGAACATCAGCACCGCTGAAGGCGGCCTTCGAGAATGCACGGTGTTTCCAGACAAGTCACGGAGGGTACTTTCCCAGTGCCGGAAACAGTTGTCCCTGAGTGGGGAAGGGTGTGAGTGATGTTGGCGCTCTTCTTCTTGTCTCCCTGCAGCTACTAACGGGGCCGTCATTAGCATGCCTCACCTCCACAGTGGAGAAGAGGAAGCAGAGCAGGACGTACAAGAAGGCGCCTGGCCCTGCTCGGGGTCTCAGAGCGGCCCCTCTGCACTACTGATTCCCAAGTCGCCCACTGTGACGCAGGTGACGTAACAAAGCAAGAACTAAGTGTTATCGCTGTCCAACTGCAAAGTGCAATTAAAAGCTTGGATGCTGTCGTGGAGCCAGGAAATTCCTCTAGGAGAGCAGCCCTGAGTTCCACACTTTTTTTTCATTATTGCTCAATCATGTTCACTTCAGTGGGAACATTCCTGACTTTCTCCCACAAGTCTCCTTCCAACGGCTGAGGAGCCGCCCTCTGACGCAGTGCCCTTTACCTTCTGTGAGCCTGGCCTGCGTCTGCTGTCTGGCCCGTAACCTGTGTTCCACCGCTGAGAGTCCATGACTGTTAAATCCGTACCTAGGGCACAAGCAGAGGGACAAAGTTAGGGCCCTCAAGCGGAAAGCAAGGGCTAGAGAGATGGAGATGGCTCCTTGACCATTTCAGCATATGCGTGCGTGCTAAGGCGCTTCAGTCGTGTTCAGTTCTTTGTGACTCTGGACTACAGCCCGCCAGGCCCCTCTGTACCCGGGATTCTCCAGGCAAGAAACTGGAGTGGGCTGCCGGGCCCTTCTCCAGGGACCTTCCACACCCAGGATCGAGTCCACGTCTTGTCTCTTATGTCTCCTCTATTGCCAGGCAGGTTCTTTACCACTAACGCAATCTGGGAAGCCCATTTCACCATATATTTGTGACGTAAAAACAAAAGGAAAAATCAGGGTCAGTTCTTATACTTCTACAATCTAAACACCCCGGGAAGTTCTAGAGAACTTGCCAGAACACCATCAAGCACAGAGGGAAAAATTACAATTTGCCAACCAGTCACTCAGCCAACTAGCACTGTAAACAGCCCAGACTCAACAACGTAGCTGCCCCCAGACCTGTCTGGGTCCAGGCTCTCCTCCTTCCCATCCACCGCTCCCACGCAGCTGGGCCTCACCACTCTGATAACCCACCTTCCCGCCTCCTGCCTCGCCCCACAGACTCGTCTCCTGCAGCCCATCCTGCCACGCCACCTCCTCATCCTCTCTCTCACCCAGTCGCCCTCTTCCTGGCCCAAGCAGATGCTCCTTCACCTGCTGGCATGTGTGGGTGCTCTGTACTCGCCTTCGCCTGACTTGGGAGGCACATAAAGGCTGCCGTTCCCCTACCGGGTTACGGTCGTCTCGAGGACAAGAGACAACGTCTTCTCCCTCACCTGCCACTAGACACTCTACAAAGGCCGGGCCTCGTCTCTCTCATCTCCCGTCCCCAGCCCACCGAGGGGCGCTGCTCTATGGCCACCCCCTCCCTTCCTCCTCCTCACCAGTGGGACCAGCTCCCCAGTACAGGGTGAAAATGCGTGTGATGGGGCTTGGTCACCAAGACACAAAGTGCTGCCTACCAGGGAGCTTCTGGGAAAATACCCGCCTCCCCCCATATCCATACTTCCTTTTCCTTTCTGCTCTCTGATGTCCTCAGGTGAGGACGTATGCTTGCAGCTCAGGCTACAAGAAGGGAAGGCCCACAGAGGTTGGACCAGAGTCCTGACGCTACCCCACTGCTCAACCAACCCTAGACCTGCCTACTACACCCCTAATGAGGAGAAAATAATAACACCCATTACTACTTAAACAGTAAGTAAGTTGTGCATCCAGAAACACCTAATAGATACATGTACTCATTGACTCTGCTCATTCAGCACCCACCCTGAGCAAGGCATGCCTGGAGCCAGGAACACAAGGGCAGGGAGCTCAGGCCCTCCCCTCTCGTGCCACTTCTCACACACTGGATCCTACCAGGCCCCGTCATCCTGGTACCCACGGTTATTTGTGGCAAGTGAATCTTAAACATTTTTTACCTGACCACTCTGAAGCTATCGATCCCACCCTACAGGGGAAGGATAAATAACTTAACGTATAATGCTGGAAACTTTCCCTGAAACAAGCACTATAAAGCAGGATGTGCAGCCAAATAAACCTGCCATACATCAGCCTCCTGGAAGGCCCTAACGATCCCAAAGGTGCCTCCCAAAGCTCCGCACCCCCACCCCCATCACCCCCGCCAAGGAGGCTCTCACTTTCTGGATTTGCTGTAGCGAAAACTTTCCAGGGGCCACAAAGAGAAGGGCTTTACACAATCTAGAAGGATCCCTCTTCCTAAAAGCAGCTGTCTATATTGATCATTACCTTTCCCAGTTACTGAAGGCAGGGGCTGTGCTGCCCGTTGGAAGAACCACTAACCACATGCGGCCACAGAGAGTGAAGCCTGGCCAGTCAAAGCGAGAATGCTATAAGGATGACATGCTGGACTTCAGAGACATGGTGCAAGCGAAAGAAGGTACACAGCCAGTCATGTTTATATTGCTTATATATTAAAAGTATGTATTAAGCATTTACAATTAAGTAGTGTAATAAATACTACAAACAATGCAGTACAATATATTCAGGTCAGGTCAGTCCAGTTGCTCAGTCATGTCCGACTCTTTGCGACCCCAGGAACCGCAGCACATCAGGCCTCCCTGTCCATCACCAGCTCCCGGAGTTCACCCAGACTCACGCCCATCGAGTCAGTGATGCCATCCAGCATCTCATCCTCTGTCGTCCCCTTCTCCTCCTGCCCCCAACCCCTCCCAGCATCAGAGTCTTTTTCAATGAGTCAACTCTTCGCATGAGGTGGCCNCATCAAAATCTCCTGCCACGTGACCTTGTCACGGGTGGGATTCCTCACGCTGGCTCCCGGCAGCTACCTTTGGATTTGTTAATTTTCCCTGTTTTTATTCATTGATTTCTGGTCTTAATTATCTCCTTTTTGACTCTGTTCAGTTTATTTCAGGCTTACTTAACACTTTGTTTCCTAGCTTCTTGAAGTGGAAGCTTAGGGCATTTATTTCATGCTATATCTTTTTTTTCCCTAATATAGGCATTTAAAACTGTGGATTTAAAAATTATTCTAATAATTTTAGCTGAATCCAAAATTCTGATATGTTTTACTTTTATTAGCTTTTAGTTTGAAATATTTCCAACTTTCCCTTATAATTTGTTTAGTAGTTAGTGTGTTTTAGTGTTTGTTGCTCAGTCCTGTCCAACTCTTTGCGATGCCATGGACTATAGACTGCCAGCCTCATCTGTCCATGGGATTTTCCAGGCAAGAAAACTGGATTGCATTGCCATTTCCTTCTCCAAGAGATCTTCCCAACCCAGGGATGGAACCTGTATCTCCAGCATTGCAGGCAGATTCTTTTACCATCTGAACCACCAATTTATTTATTACTCATAGGTTATTTTGAAATATATTATTAAACTTCTCAATACTTGTGAGTTTTCCAGATATCTTACAACTGTCGATTTCTAATTTAATTGCATTTTCATCAGAGAACATACTACACATGATTTAAATTATTTAAAATTTATTAACACTTCTCTTAAAACCCAGTATGTGAAGATGCAACATCCCATAAAATAAGATCTGTTTTTATTTTGTGTGTATCTTTTTAAGAGCTTTTAAAAATCCCCAAACAGGAAAAACTTTGCCTGGTGCATGCTCTCCCAGGGAATTCTACACACATTTCATTAGCCAGGACACACCTACCACCAGTTGATCAGTGTCAAGGGAAATGTCACCACCATAATTAGCTTAGTCCAATCAGAATCTATCATCTGGAGGGTGTGAAACAAAATCTAGCTCTCCCAGTATGGAAAGGGGAGTCTAGGTATTGGTTTGGGGAGACAATAAACATTGCCACTTCTACCAGAGAACCTCTTAGGTATTTCTACGTCTTAGTACCAAGTCTCAAGAGCAGACCATCTACTTACTCTTCCTTCTGTCCAAGGGGGAAGCTGTCACTTCCCACTCTATCCCCTGAGTTTCATGGCTTTGGGGTTCCCAGTTCCTTTTGTCCCTTATGCAAATGTGTAGCTCTTTTCATTATACAACCCTTGTCTTTGTATAAGAGATTGTAGGAAACACATGTTAAAAATTAAACATGGACAAGTTACAAAACTTTGGAAACGTTTTACAATGTTTACTCTCATGGTCCTTGAACTATAGTTCCCAAATCCCTTCTGAAATGATACTTAAATGCCTGTTGGATTATTGGTCTCAGCTTTCCTTCCATTCCTGAAGATACCCTGACTGAATCCACAATATCTTGCCTTTTAGCAATGCTGAATCCTTTATTCATGAAGACCTTTCCTGGCCAGTGTTTGCAGAGGCCACACCCTTCTCTCAGGTGGGAACTAATTTGAGCAGGACCCTTTGACCAGGTAGCAGTGACATTCTCTGCAGAACAGCCTCTTTGGGCCCCTCCTGCCAGTTCCCACTGGGCTTCTTCTGGTTCTGTCTAACTA
Source organism: Neotragus moschatus (assembly GCA_006410615.1). NCBI lineage: Eukaryota > Metazoa > Chordata > Mammalia > Artiodactyla > Bovidae > Neotragus > Neotragus moschatus. Next base: position 157,346 of record SJYA01000228.1, read on the forward strand.
CAAAGAGGAAGAATACTCTATTTGAACCATCATTTAGGGAGTTTAATAGTTGAAATGGTCAGAAAAGAATTGTTCCCTAGAATCAACGCTCTCTCTGCCAGTAAGATGACATCTCTGAAATGTCGTGCTATTTCTTGGCATTCCATTCCTAAGGAAACGTATCACCTCAAAGCCCTTGAAATAGAACCTGTAAGCTCTTGATAGTCTCTAGTTTTCCAACCACACTCATAAGATGGAACACAGGCCGGATGGCTGTGTGCCTCTTTCTCTCTCTCCCTGCTCCCTTGCCCCACTTTCCACCTCCTCCTCTGCAAATGAGCAATATGGAGTCGAAGGCCTCAGGAAGATGAGAGCAATTATAATTAGTATTGCATGCTCAGTCGCTTCAGTCCTGTCTGACTCATTGCAACCCTATAGACTGTGGCCCGCCGGGCTCCTCTTTTCTCTAGGCAAGAATACTGGAGCAGGTTGCTATTTCCTTCTCCAGGAGATCTTCTCTACCCAGGGATCGAACTCATATCTCCCGTGGCTCCTGCAATGCAGGCGGAGTTTTTTACCGCTGGGCCATTGGAGAAGGATTAGGATTGGAGTTAGGTAAATCAAAGAATCAAGAACCCATGTTATAAAGTAGCCAGAAAAGTGTCCAAAGGTAAAGGTAGAAATCATATTTAAAGATCTTGGTGGCAAAAATTTTAATAAAGACTTGATATCAAGCTAGCAAGACAAAACCCAGAAACTTTGTGTTTCTCAGCAGTTAGGATATGGGAAGGAGTTTAAAAGTTTGGAGTTTAGGCAAAGTATTGAGAGAAAGTAGTCAGAGAAGTTAAAGTTGCTGGGATCAGTAATCTGGAAGGTTAGGTGATAAAGACAAAGGAGCTGGCAGTCATGGACCAGGAGTGGATCTGGCCCAGAGGTGTTGGATGGTTTATCTTCTGACCAGAAGTACAATTTCTGGTGGGCCTGGGAGGCTCTGGGTCTCTGGTGTGCTCAAGGACCTGCAGGACGACTGTTCCAGCTGAACAAGTGGTTTAGGCAAGTGATTTAACCCCTCTGAACCTTTGGTTTCTTCATTTGAAAGACTGATGAAAAATGTATATCTTCTGTGAAGATGAGAGAAGATAATGTGTATAAAATAACTTTGAGCCTTCAGAATGCTGTGTACATGTAAACTATCACTGTCATGATTACTGGAGGGTATATGAACTCTGCCTAAAATAATATTCCAGACCTTGAATGAAGAAACTACCCATATGTCCTGAAATTACTTTTTCCCCTCAGCAATATGAGACTATCTCAGACTTCTACTAGCAAAATAATGCTGGCAGCCAATCATTTTGTATTTTAGTCAGGACTCCTGGCTTCACTGACAGAAACTCAGATTCAAATTGGCTTGAATTAGAAAGGAAGCCTGTTGAGTGCAGGAGATCAGGAGGTCAGCAGAGTGCAGAGTTGTAGCTAAATTCACAGGTGGCCCAGTTTAAGAGCTCAAACAGTGTCATTCTCTCTGCTCCTCTTCCCTCGCAGCTGTTTCCCTCTTTGTGGTCCTGTTTGCCTTCATACTGCTGCCTCATCATATTGTTTCAGCCTAGCAACCTCAGCAGAAGGAGAGATCCCTTCTCTTACCCTCCATACTCTATTCAAGGGAAGACCAGGATGCCCACTAGCAACTAAAACTAACTTCTCCCCAAGTTGTGGGTGACATGCTTACCTCTGAATAAACCAAAGGTGTATTTACCATGAAGCCAATGCAGCTAAATTGTAAAATTTGCCAAAGCAAATATTTTAATCATCTCTTTTTCCATTCCGAGTCCCCTTCATCACACTTCCCTTGTGCCCAGCAATGTCAAGTAGCCATAGGCATTTGTCTTGGGACAGTTGAGTTGAGTACACACTTGGTTTGGCTCCTCTGGCATATATTTACATGCTTTTCCATGACTTCCATATATGGTTTAGATAGTTCTAGCCCTTCTGATATAGAAATAGCTCCAGAAATACTCCTATAGGACTTTGATCCAGCTTACCTGACATCTTGACATGAAGATATAGTGTCAGAAATCATATATGTCCAACTGGTACCCAGTACTTGGAAATAGATAGTGGAGAAGCAGAGAAAACACATTGTTTGAAATATATAGAGCCAGAAGCTAGTTTGTGGAAATTCTTCCAAACATCAGATGTGTAAAGTTATAAGTGAAGGAATCCATTCACATTAACACTTGGTCAAATTAGAAATTCTCTCCTGTCAAGAATATATTTGATAAAAACAGCATGTTCACTTATAAGTGCATCTACATTTTTTTCTTCTTTTGATAGAAATCACATAAAATTGAATTCATTAGAACTCCTGAGTTTGTAGCCTACGCCTGTGTATTTTTAGAATTTGTAATGTGTTTTTAATTTCTCTTCTCTTTATTTAGCACTTTCTGTGTGCCCAGTGCTTCTCTGGTCATGGGGGATATACAAGTAAACACGAAAGAAAGCTCATGGAGCTTTCTACAATTAATTGTCAGATCTCCACCAGGAAAATAAGAAGGTCTCCAGCTGATGTCTCTGTGGACCTTTGGACAAAAATTGTAGCTGCCACTTCATTATATACTTGGACAGATTTTTTTTTTTTTTTTTTTTAAAAACAAACCACTTCAAGTAGCCCAGGAACCCTGGAAGACAGACAAAAACAAAAGAGAGCTATACGAATCTCTATTAGCAAAACAAAATGAAACAAAATAACAAAAGAAAGATTACAGTAATAGCAGAGACCAATTTTCTGTGATTATTTGAGGTTGGATCTTGAAATGAATGTTATATAGAATTCTTAAAATTTTATTTTGGCTATTTCTATCTTAATAGGATCTACATATTAATGGCCAGGAGTTACATCAACTGCAAAATGCTACTTTTCTGCACATAGGAGGTTATTCAATAGGGTGAACAGGTAGTAAATAATATTATTTTAAAAGGAGATCAGCGTAGAATTTGTCTCTCAGATTAAAAGGCACAAGTTTATAAAATGTTCCCTATCATCATGTACAGCGACACAGAACATAACAGAGTGAAAAAGCTCAAAAAGACAGGGCAGAGATATGTCACGCCATTTAAAAGAGAGACAAAACATCTTTCCAGATAATAAGCAACTTCGACTGGCACACTGCAAAATGAATGAAGGAAGGAAAAATCTTAAATTCCAGCAGGCCATGAAGACTTGAAGAATGAACTTTAAAAATCATTGCTGCCAAGAGATTTGTGAATTCTCGAAAACAGCATTAAAATCTCTGCTGTAAGGAAGCAGCCATTTCAAGTGCAGATGGTGAGAGTGGTGAATGCTTTCGGAAAGAATCTACAGATTGGCAGTAAATGAAAAAGAGATATTTCCCTTGGTCATCCTGGACTAANCTTTAAAAATCATTGCTGCCAAGAGATTTGTGAATTCTCGAAAACAGCATTAAAATCTCTGCTGTAAGGAAGCAGCCATTTCAAGTGCAGATGGTGAGAGTGGTGAATGCTTTCGGAAAGAATCTACAGATTGGCAGTAAATGAAAAAGAGATATTTCCCTTGGTCATCCTGGACTAAAGGTTTTAGAAATTCCTAGTGCAAGAGGATTGAAGGGTTGGAAGTTATTACTATGTCAGTGCTATTTGTTATTTGTTTTATGTACACACACAGAGATAGTGATACGAATTTGGGCGTGGATACAGATAGGAATATAGATATAGAAATTATATAGATACATGCACACATACACATTCTGGAAGGGCTATTAGATATTTGGTCTTATATTTTTGTCTTAACTTTTATACACATACACAGGCCCACACATACACACTAATTTTTAGTAATCAGAAGAGTAAAGTATATTTAGCTTTCATCCTATGGAGTGAGTTTAGTTAATTTTACTTAACCTCTTTGCTGTCATTGCAAAGTCCCAGATGTCATACTTCTAGTAAACTGAAGGCTTCGAGATCAGACCTGGGTTTAAACCCTGATTCTTCAGTTTCCCAGATATGAGACCACAAGAAAATGGGTTAGGCCTCCAGCTGGTAAAAAGAGGAGAATAAAACTGATGTCCACATCATCTATAAGGACTAAATTACATAAACTATATAAAGCACCTGTATCCAGGTATTTGCCTTATATTCCAAAGCAAAACTTCCTGTTCAAATGTCCCCCAACAGGGATTTGTCTGCCATGTGTAATCTACCATCTTCTGTGTTAGTTTTGCCCACTCTCAGGAGCCAAGGAGGGGGTGGACCTGACCCTAGACTGTGCCCTCTGGGACCAGGGTGGCTGTTGTAATGGTGCCAGCCTCAGCATCCTTGGCCCTGCCCCCGAAGCCATTCGTTCTTCATCTCATCTCACCTCTGTGCCTTTCAGTCCAAGTAGGCAGTGTTTCTGTTCATAAAGGATTCTCAGAAAACATCTTGGCCTCTCATGCAATTCTTGGGGGTCCAAGACATCAGACAAGAAGACTCTCCACAGGCCTTTCATGGATAACTGCCTCTCTATTCCTAACTTCTCTGAGATGGTTGGTTGGATCCATGAGTCACCGCTTTAGAAAATGGCTGAGATGGTTGTTGGATCCGGGCGAAGTTCTTTAGAAAATGGCTGTCCGGGCACACCCTTGGCTCTGTTTCCAGAGCAGGCCATCTGGATAGACAGAATTTTCTAGATCACTAAACACTGGTTTCTTTTTACTTAGCAGTTCCTTCTTCTATTTATTTCTCTCCTCTTGTGTTTTACTGTAAGCAACAAGGAGAAAGCAGGCTGCATCTTCAACACTTTGGTTGGAAATTTCCTCAGCTAAATATCCAAGATTATTGCTTATAAGTTCTCCCTCTGTCCAATAGAACATAACTCAGCAAAGTTCTCTGCCACTTTGTAGCAAGGATCACCTTTCACCCAGTTTCCAAGAACATGTTCCTCATTTCCATCTGTGACCTCGTTATGGACTAAATATGCATGTTCCCTTCCCTCTCCCAAATTATGTTGAAGCTCCGCCCCCCAGTGTGATGGTACTTAGAGACGGGGCCTTGGGAATCAGCTAGGTTTAGATGGGGTCAGGAGGGTGGGACCTCCATGATGGGCAGAGAGTCTTTATAAGCAGAAGAAGAGACTAGAGTTCTTGCATGAGTGTGCAGTGAGAAGGCAGTCATCTTTAAGTCATAGAGAGACCCCCGTATCAGGAACCAAATCTGTCCATATCTCGGTCTTGAAATTACCAGTCTCCAGCTGTAAGAAATAAATGTCTGTTGTTTAAGGCTCCTAGTTCATAGTATTTTGTTATCAGAGGCCAAGCTAAGACTTCATGAAAAGCACCTTGAACACTCATATTTCTTGCAATATTTTGTTCATGATGGTATATGTATTCTCTGAGACAATAGGAAATTTCTATATCAATTCAATTCATTCACTCAGTCGTGTCCGACTCTTTGTGACCCCATGAACTGCAGCACACCAGGCCTCCATGTCCACCACCAACTCCTGGAGTCCACCCAAACCCATGTCCATCGATTTGGTGATGCCATCCAACCATCTCATCCTCTGTAATCCCCTTCTCCTCCTGCACTCAATCTTTCCCAGCATCAGGGTCTTTTCCAATGACAACGCTTTGCATCAGGTGGCCAAAGGACTGACATTTCAGCTTCAACATCAATCCTTCCAATGAACACCCAGGACTGATCTCCTTTAGAATGGACTGGTTGGATCTCCTTGCAGTCCAAGGGACTCTCAAGAGTCTTCTCCAACACCACAGTTCAAAAGCATCAATTCTTTGGTGCTCANTCTTTGCATTGATCACCGAGGAAGGCTTTCTTATCTCTCCTTGCTATTCTTTGGAACTCTGCATTCAAATGGGTATGTCTTTCCTTTTCTCTTCTCTTCTTTTCACAGCTATTTGCAAGCCCTCCCCAGACAGCCATTTTGGTTTTTTGCATTTCTTTTTCTTGGGGATGGTCTTGATCCCTGTCTCTTGTACAATGTCATGAACCTCCATTCACAGTTCATCAGGCATTCTGTCTATCAGATCTATACCCTTAAATCTATTTCTCACTTCCACTGTATTGTCATAAGGGATTTGATTTAGGTCATACCTGAATGGTCTAGTGGTTTTCTCCACTTTCTTCAATTTCAGTCTGAATTTTGCAGTAAGGTTTCTCTATAGCTCTCCTCTTTTCTTTATGAGTCTCCTTTAAGACCCATATTTCTACCAATGGTCTTTTCAGGCCAATTTAGGTTTCTTTTTATCATGTACCCTAAGATTCTCCCAGTCTCCACCCATTACCCAATTCCAAAGCTACTTTCGTATTTTCAGGTGTTTGTACAGCAGCACTTCCGTTATAGGTAACAAAATGTATATTAGTTTTTTAAAGTTGCCACAACAAACTGGGTGGCTTAAACAACAGAAGTTTATTATTTCACAGTTCTAGAGGCTAGAAATTTGAAATCAAGGTGCCGGTAAGGTTGGTTCCTCCTGGGGACTATGAAAAAGTGATCGATTCCAGGTTTTATTCTTTCACTTGTAGAGGATTATGTCCTGTGTCTCATCATGTGGCTCTCTCTTTGTCTGCATGTTTGTGTCCAGATTTCCCTTCTGATAAGGACACTAGTCCTGCAGGATTAAGTTCTCACCCTACTCCAGCATGACCTCATCTTATCTTAACAAATCACTGCAATTAGCTACCTCCAAATAAGATCACATTCTGAGGGTTATAGGACTTCAACATATGAATTATGAGGGCATGCAATTTGACCTACAATCCCTATTTCATTCTGGTACCAGCTGATTGGGCCAGAATTACAATTTACAGTTGGCCAAATTGGTCTAGAATGTTGCTTATATTTCACTCTTGGGTATTTGTCTTTAGAGATAATCAAACAGTTTGCAGGAAGAGCTGAACATAAAAGAAACACAGAGAGAGTCCCTGAGGTAGCAGGGGCCCCTGAGCAAGCCAGTTACATGAGGGCAGCTACTCTGATTTTAGAATAAGCTGAGTTCTCTGGTTAGAGTAAGAATATAGGGCAGAGAGATGCCGGACACGGGGACTCAATAAATCAGACAAGTAGAAGAGCAGGAAGAGAGAGCAGTGGAACTCTGGGAAGGTGGAGGACTAGAGAAAAAATGAATGAGACCTTTCTGCTGAGATCCCCAAGGACAGCTAGGATTTGGGTCCAGGCTTCATGAGACCACGTCTTGCTGTGGCTCTTGGAGTCCTGTTTGGTCTCTTTCTCCATCTGATTTCCTGCCTGCCTTCCTCCCCACCTCACAAAAACCTAAAGCTAAAAATAAAAAACCACCTGAGCCAGTTCAGTTCAGTTCAGTTCAGTCGCTCAGTCATGTCTGATTCTTTGCGACCCCATGAATCGCAGCATGCCAGGCCTCCCTCTCCATCACCAACTCCCGGAGTTCACTCAGACTCACACCCATCAAGTCAGTGATGCCATCTAGCCATCTCATCCTTGGTCGTCCCCTTCTCCTCCTGCCCCCAACCCCTCCCTGCATCAGAGTCTTTTCCAATGAGTCAACTCTTCACATGAGGTGGCCAAAGTACTGGAGTTTCAGCCTTAGCATCATTCCTTCCAAAGAAATCCCAGGGCTGATCTCCTTCAGAATGGACGGGCTGGACCTCCTTGCAGTCAGCCCATGTCCAATTCTAAAAGCCCAATTAAACTAGCACCCAGTTGAGGCACAGCACAAAGTTGGTCCTCAGCAGTGCAGTCTCCATTCTCCTCCATCAGCTAATAATTGGATCAAGATTCTGGGCCACAAAGATAGCAGGCGAATTGAGCAATGGACCTTCAAGAATTACTGGTGCCTGGACCTCTTTTGCTGCTATATGGGTTCTGATGAGTTAAGACATCGTTAGAACTTAACTTCTTTTAGTAACAATCCTTCTGATTGTACAAACCTTGGTGCAAGCATTACAGACCATCACATTTAAACAACCGTCACTTTTCTGTTTATGAACGGAGGAGAGGAGGTCATCGCAGAGCAGCAGCTTTCCTTCCCTTTAGTTTGAATGCAAAGGTGGGAGAGGAAACTAATGAGAGAAAGGAGATGGCTGACTGTTGCTAAGCAACCTTTGTTGGCAAGATATACAAAAACAAGACTCAGAGAAGCTCTAATTGGGCAAATATCTTAGAGAATATTTATAATTCCTGAGAGATTTGTTTTCAGACCATTCCTTTTATAATTGAAGCACTTAATCGCTTATTTTAGAGATGATTGTCATAATTACATAAAATTTCATCACTTAAAGCTAATTTTGGAGTGTCAGTGATTGAGTTCCAAGTATTTGAAGGAGATGCTTTACATATCTTTAATTTAAATAAGCCTCAGAGTGTATATAGTATACACATGAATACCATGGCTCTCCATATCTGTAGCCAAATAAAGCATCTCCCTGGAGTTAGAATAACACTGGAAATGGAAGCATGGCACCTAAGCTAACTATTTACATAAGTACGGTCTCTGACCACTATAATGGCTCAGACTGTAAAGAATCTGCCTGTAATGCAGGAGACCCAGATTCAGTCCCTGGGTGAGGAAGATGCCCTGGAGAAGGGAATGGAAACCCAGTCCAGTATTCTTGCCTGGAGAATCCCATGGACAGAGGACCCTGGCAGGCTACAGTCCACAAAGTCGTAAAAAGTCAGACACAGCTGAATGACAACACGTTCATGGTCTCTGACCAGTTCATCCTGATTTGCCCAGTTTTCCAATTTTGGTAGTGAACGTTTTACATCCCAGGAACTCCTATAGTCCTAGACACACCCTGGTCATTGGCCAGCCTCTCTCTGATTTTATTATTTCACTAGAGATGGTTGGATCACATTTAGGCTGGACACTGGGGCGAGAGTGGTCTTGGAAGATGCTTTCTGGGCACAGATGAACTTCATATCTGGGTGTTCCCCTGGGAAGTTGGCTGGTTTGGACTTGATGGGGTGTTAATCAGCTTAGTGGACTCCCAAGAGAGGGGAGTTTGGTAGAATCCATTGAAACTCCTTGGCAGTAAAGGGAGAGTAACCTGTTTCTCCTCCGTTCCAGTTTTTTAAATATTTTCTTGGCTCATATTCTAGTATTTCAACTTCTTTTAGACCCCCAGATGGTTTATATATGTAACAAGTTCCCATCAGTGAAAGTGAAAGTCTCTCAGTCATGTTCAACTCTTTGAAACCTGCCATTATACAAAGTGATTCCAAGTGGCATGGATGTAGTGGGGGTTCGCCGTGAAGGAGGGGCAACAGTCGAGTGTGTGATGTGGAAGAGAAAACCACTGGGATGTTCTTGTACAGTTCCCAGGGAAGGGCAGCTATTCCCTCTATGGGGCAGTTACATTCTTTCACACAAATATGAAGAATTCTACAAAACCACCTTGGCCTCTGATGACATGCACAGTAAGTTGGCCATTTGTCTACCTATTCCTGAGAGTCCTGGTGTATAGTTTAGTTGGCTATGTGACCAACTGACCTGTGTCCCATTGTTTAGGTCACAGACTTTGAGGTAGTCATTTGCTTATGGATCGCTGCAGATTAAGTGTGGCATGGAGGCCCTTGAAAGAGGTATCCACGGTGAATAAATGGAAGAGAAATAAAACAGCCAGCACAGAGGTAATCTAACCTAGTGAAAACAAGACTGAAGGATCACAATCAGCACTCATGTAGATAAGGATTCTCTCAGGTAAGGGTCACTTCTTTCACTGAAAGAAAACAAACAGGAGAAATTGTGTATAATCCAAATACACCAAATTAGGTGAGATATCCTGACATCCAACGTGTAACGATGCTATTGCATGTCATCTGGCAATATGGAGATGCACCTTGTCCAAGATTAACAAAGGATTACTCAAGGTTGGCCCAAGTTCTCTGCATTATCAGCTTATACACTACATGGAAGAGCCTCGTGAATGTGCCACACGTGTCCCTCAAACTACTATCCATGGTCACACTCACTCCTTGAATGAATACAAGAAAGCTGTATGGTGACGTGTGTGTGTGTGTGTGTTTGTGTGTATGTGTGTGTGTGTGAGCTGATGGCTACAAGGTTGATAGAGGAAATAATGACGCAAATTTAGCAGCAACCTAACTACAGTCAGGTTGTAAAGATGTGAAAGGAAGCTCTACTGCTAAGTTGCTTCAGTCGTGTCTGACTCTGCAATCCCACAGATGGAAGCCCACCAGGCTCCCCCACCCCTGGGATTCTCCAGGCAAGAGCACTGGAGTGGGTTGCCATTTCCTTCTCCAATGCATGAAAGTGAGAAGTGAAAGTGAAGTCGCTCAGTCGTGTCTGACTCTTAGCGACCCCATGGACTGCAGCCTACCAGGCTCCGCTGCCCATAGGATTTTCCAGGCAAGAGTACTGGAGTGGGGTGCCATCACCTTCTCTGGAAAGGAAGCTCAGTTGATAGCAAATAATATACCACTCAGTCAAATGAGTAAAATTATTTTTTTGACTGGTACTAAAGAGTGACAATGGTGTTGCATTTTAAATTAACAAATGCTGAGGGAATTATAAGCGCATTTAAAAGAAGATATGGGATTTTTGCAGGTGGAAAAATGTAGATAGAAGCTGTGAGAGAAAGAAAATAAGAAAGACTCCCCAGCGCACTCTATTCCAGTAAAATAGGATGCCAGCTTTCCAATTGTCTTAAGAGTGCAGTTCACGTACTATGTCCCTTATTGCTGAAAGAAGAGATGGTGTTATGAGTACCAAAAAAAGGTGATAATCAGTGAGTCAAACAAATGCACAGAATTATAAATTTCTGAGTTTAGTTTTTTGGCTCAAGGGATAAGCCTACCTATACACATTGATCCAATAAGGGGTGAGTGTGAGGGTTGGTATGTAGTAGGGGAACTTGGTGGAGGTTCAAAAGTAGATTTTCATGCCATCCACCTGTCCCTAGGTTCATCCTCAGACACATGGACTTCACCTTGGACTCTTGGGGTCTGCCTGCTGGTTAAGCACTCAATCAGCAGAGCCCAGCCCTCCTGACCATCTCCCTCACACCACACATACACATACACTTGCCCGCTTTAAGCCTTTTCATTACCTGCTCCTCATTCCCCAGGTCCTGCCTTTTATCTGGTCCCCAGTGTAATAAGCCAACCATCCTTCATTCCATGTGAGGCTGCGTGGTGGAGCCATGCATCTTCAGATCCTGACCTGGGATGTCCCTACAAATACAATGCCTCCTAGGACATCCTCTGGGATAATCTGTAACCCTGTCTTGCTAACAGAGAGCTTCTCTCCCAGACTTGAGATACAATACCAAAGCCTTCCTTCTATCGCTCAGCCTCAGGAGCCACCAGGTTCCAGAAAAGGGAAACGTGGCCTGCCATGAAAGCATTTGAGCTTTATCATGCTTAGTGCACTTGCTCCTTAGTGCATCAGAGAAAGGAGTTGGAGCCACTGATTCAGGAAGCAAAGGCTTGGGGCAGGGAGGAAGAAAAGGAAAGACAAGGAGCAAGGGAAACAAAGGAGAGGGCAAGACAGCACTTTTTTCTGCTGGGCTGGTGGAATGACTCTACATCACCGGCTGTAAAACAGCAGGGCAGGAGTTATAGAGAGACCTCTCAGGACTTTTGCCATTGCTGTTCCTTAATCTTGGAAAGCTCCTCCACCAGATTCATGTGACCTTTAGCCTCTGTTTATAGAATGCAAGTCCAAGAGTAAAACCTAATGTAGAATATTAGCTAAAGAACACTAGCTAATAAGAAGATATCAACATTGACTCATCCATTGTAGCAGATGCACCACTCTAATGCAAGATGTTGCTAATAGAGGAAACTGGATATTGGGATGGTTTGGGATAAGATTTGGGAATCCTGTGTACTTCTTGCTCATTTTTCTCTAACTCCAAACCACTAAAAGAAATGTCTATATTTTAAAGACAAAAACAAAGATCATCTTGCTCAAAGAGACATTTCCCTATCACCTTGGCCCTCGTAGGTCGCTTTATTTTTCATCTACAGGCTCATCACTGCCTGCCACATTCTGTAGCTATCTGTTTATTGTCTATTTCCATGCCCCAGCCCTGCACCTGCTGACACTAAAATGCAAACTCATCGTAAGCACAGACTTGCCCGTTTTGTTCAATGGTGTCCCCAGAGCAGTTCCTGGCAACATCACAGGAGCTCCATAAATATTTGTTGAATGAAAATTAGAGATGTAGATTTCTGTGGAGCTTTACTGATGCCTCTAGGATTCACTCTATTGGTTAAAGCACTTAAGTTGGAGACTGAGGTATTAGGGCTCTGATGTGTGGTCTTCAGCTAAAATAAAAAACATCACAGCTAAGTAAGCCATGCACTTCTTGATTTGTAGACCACCAGATGCTTCCTGGCAGATCCATTTCCTTCCTATTATCATAAGCAATGGAGAACACCTATTGCTTGGAGTATGAGTGACCAAAGGTTGTTCTTTCAGACACTGTGAGCCTTTTGATGGGTAGGAATTCTTAGAAAACACTAGTTAGATGCACTTAAGGCAAAGCAACTGGGAGCCCTGTTCTCTGTACCCCACCCCTTAATATTCATTTCCAGATAAGTGAAAGTCTCAGTTTGACTGGTAGCAAAGCNTGCCCATAGGATTTTCCAGGCAAGAGTACTGGAGTGGGGTGCCATCACCTTCTCTGGAAAGGAAGCTCAGTTGATAGCAAATAATATACCACTCAGTCAAATGAGTAAAATTATTTTTTTGACTGGTACTAAAGAGTGACAATGGTGTTGCATTTTAAATTAACAAATGCTGAGGGAATTATAAGCGCATTTAAAAGAAGATATGGGATTTTTGCAGGTGGAAAAATGTAGATAGAAGCTGTGAGAGAAAGAAAATAAGAAAGACTCCCCAGCGCACTCTATTCCAGTAAAATAGGATGCCAGCTTTCCAATTGTCTTAAGAGTGCAGTTCACGTACTATGTCCCTTATTGCTGAAAGAAGAGATGGTGTTATGAGTACCAAAAAAAGGTGATAATCAGTGAGTCAAACAAATGCACAGAATTATAAATTTCTGAGTTTAGTTTTTTGGCTCAAGGGATAAGCCTACCTATACACATTGATCCAATAAGGGGTGAGTGTGAGGGTTGGTATGTAGTAGGGGAACTTGGTGGAGGTTCAAAAGTAGATTTTCATGCCATCCACCTGTCCCTAGGTTCATCCTCAGACACATGGACTTCACCTTGGACTCTTGGGGTCTGCCTGCTGGTTAAGCACTCAATCAGCAGAGCCCAGCCCTCCTGACCATCTCCCTCACACCACACATACACATACACTTGCCCGCTTTAAGCCTTTTCATTACCTGCTCCTCATTCCCCAGGTCCTGCCTTTTATCTGGTCCCCAGTGTAATAAGCCAACCATCCTTCATTCCATGTGAGGCTGCGTGGTGGAGCCATGCATCTTCAGATCCTGACCTGGGATGTCCCTACAAATACAATGCCTCCTAGGACATCCTCTGGGATAATCTGTAACCCTGTCTTGCTAACAGAGAGCTTCTCTCCCAGACTTGAGATACAATACCAAAGCCTTCCTTCTATCGCTCAGCCTCAGGAGCCACCAGGTTCCAGAAAAGGGAAACGTGGCCTGCCATGAAAGCATTTGAGCTTTATCATGCTTAGTGCACTTGCTCCTTAGTGCATCAGAGAAAGGAGTTGGAGCCACTGATTCAGGAAGCAAAGGCTTGGGGCAGGGAGGAAGAAAAGGAAAGACAAGGAGCAAGGGAAACAAAGGAGAGGGCAAGACAGCACTTTTTTCTGCTGGGCTGGTGGAATGACTCTACATCACCGGCTGTAAAACAGCAGGGCAGGAGTTATAGAGAGACCTCTCAGGACTTTTGCCATTGCTGTTCCTTAATCTTGGAAAGCTCCTCCACCAGATTCATGTGACCTTTAGCCTCTGTTTATAGAATGCAAGTCCAAGAGTAAAACCTAATGTAGAATATTAGCTAAAGAACACTAGCTAATAAGAAGATATCAACATTGACTCATCCATTGTAGCAGATGCACCACTCTAATGCAAGATGTTGCTAATAGAGGAAACTGGATATTGGGATGGTTTGGGATAAGATTTGGGAATCCTGTGTACTTCTTGCTCATTTTTCTCTAACTCCAAACCACTAAAAGAAATGTCTATATTTTAAAGACAAAAACAAAGATCATCTTGCTCAAAGAGACATTTCCCTATCACCTTGGCCCTCGTAGGTCGCTTTATTTTTCATCTACAGGCTCATCACTGCCTGCCACATTCTGTAGCTATCTGTTTATTGTCTATTTCCATGCCCCAGCCCTGCACCTGCTGACACTAAAATGCAAACTCATCGTAAGCACAGACTTGCCCGTTTTGTTCAATGGTGTCCCCAGAGCAGTTCCTGGCAACATCACAGGAGCTCCATAAATATTTGTTGAATGAAAATTAGAGATGTAGATTTCTGTGGAGCTTTACTGATGCCTCTAGGATTCACTCTATTGGTTAAAGCACTTAAGTTGGAGACTGAGGTATTAGGGCTCTGATGTGTGGTCTTCAGCTAAAATAAAAAACATCACAGCTAAGTAAGCCATGCACTTCTTGATTTGTAGACCACCAGATGCTTCCTGGCAGATCCATTTCCTTCCTATTATCATAAGCAATGGAGAACACCTATTGCTTGGAGTATGAGTGACCAAAGGTTGTTCTTTCAGACACTGTGAGCCTTTTGATGGGTAGGAATTCTTAGAAAACACTAGTTAGATGCACTTAAGGCAAAGCAACTGGGAGCCCTGTTCTCTGTACCCCACCCCTTAATATTCATTTCCAGATAAGTGAAAGTCTCAGTTTGACTGGTAGCAAAGCACTTTTAAGTTTCTGCAGTAACATGAACAGAAGCATCTGCTCAAAAAGAGCTTTGAGATCCCAAAACAGAGAACAGATGATCCCAAAGCAGACAGAATAGAGAACAGATAACCCAAGATCAGACAAAGGGGAGTACAGATGTGGGAGAGTCAATTAATTCAAGTGGAAAATACCACTTGGAGTTTGGTTTCAACTGCAAAACACCTTGCTTGTTCCATCTGCTGTGATTCTCCACCCATCACCCTCCCCCCCACAACTACTGCAGAGAACTTGCATTTTATCCAAAGTAAATATTCCAATAGATGAAATCCAAGCAGACCACATGAGCACTACAGAGCTGAGTTCTAATGGGTTTCTCCCATGCCGGGATCTGACATTTTGTGATGGAGAAGGAGAGTTGAGAAGGTGGAACTGTATTTTTGAAACAAGCAGTATTCTGTCTCTCTAAATTGATTTTTAATGGATCTACACCTCCAACCCAGCTGTGTTAGGCTGAGAAATAAAAATTTTCCTTTCAAATAGTCTCCACCCCCCGACCACCTGATATAGGAATTTGGGCCTTTTTCTAGCTGGTTGTATCCTTTTTCTACTTTATTTGCACAATTGGATATGCACTTTACCCCCTGTCAACAGCCTGCAAGATTTTCATGTTTTTTCCTTAAACTTGATGGACACCTGAGGGAGATTGGGTGACTCTGATGCTCTCTCTCTCAAGAAAGTCATGTCTAAGCCAGAGGGGTCACCCAAATCAAAAATGAGCTCAATAGCTGGCAGAGAAAGTCAGTGACTTGAGAACAGCTTCACATTTTATTTTAAAAAATTTACCTTTCACGTAGAGTCAAGTGAGTGCTAAGTTACTGTTGTGTCTGACTCTTTGCAGGCCCATGGACTGTAGCCCATGGGATTTTCCGGCAAGAACACTCACTGGAGAGGGGTGCCATTTCCTACTCAAGGGGATCTTCCCAATCTAGGGATCAAATCCTCATCTCTTGTGTGTCTTGCCTTGGCAGGCGGATTCTTTACCACTAGTACCACCTGGGAAGCCAAGGTCAAGGAAAAAAGCTGATCTTTCTGTGCAAATCCAGAGTATCCTCTTTGTGCAAACCCCAAGGACCACAGGACTGAAACATTTCCGTCACTGTTTCTGCCCCAGGTTTGAGTTGGAACTTTTCCCTGAGCCCCTGCTCCACGCCTAGGACTCTGTTGTGTGATAGAGGCTGGATTTCAGAGGAAGAGAAGATAGGACACAATCTTTTGACATTTTCCCAGTGGCTTTAGTACCGGGGGACTGCTTATGAATGCCCTAAAACACCTGTTCCCAGCTCAGTCTTGCTTCCTCTGATCTGCTCCCCACACAGCAGTACAAACAACCACCCAAAAACAGTTGGATAGGGGCTATCATCCTGCCTGAAACTCTCCAGTGTTTTGTACCATGTAACAGACATTTTTTAAAGAATAATTATTTGTCTGTGCTGGCTGTTAGTTGCAGCACACAGGATCTTTGATCTTGCAGCTGCAGGATCGTTTTTAGTTATGACATGTGGGATCTAGTTCCTTGACCAGGGATTGAACCCAGGCTGTCTGCATTGGGAGCACAGAGTCTTAGCCACTGGACAACCAGGGAAGTCCAGAGTCCAGCATTTTTAATATGACTCAACCATGACTTCCTCTCCAGCTCCATCTCTCTCCTCTCTCTTGGAGCTCTGCCTGTAAGCAACAGTCCACCTTTCTCAAACACACCTGACCCCTTACTCTCAGACTCTCCAACCTTCATCTCTGGGCCTTTGCATACATTGTTTCCTTTGCCTTGCCCTCCTAACCTACTCCTCTCCTTGCCCTTCATCACCTGAGCAACACTTTTATTTTTCATTCTTCAGACCAGGTTCGATCCTCTGCCCTGGGCTTCCATTCAAGACTCTTCAATTCAGATGTGATTGGGTACAGGACAGGTGAGCCACTGGGGACAGGATACTGGGGACAGGACAGGACAGGACAAGGTGAAACTGGCCACACCTGAGACAATTAGGAGTGGTGGAGAGTGTTGTAAATGGGAGGAGGGGGGGCTTCTCTATACGGACTCCGTGTATGTAGAGCATATGTATGTATGGGACGGCCACTTCTCGGTTCTAGAAAGTGTTGCCATTAGGGTACACAAGCCTACTTTTGCCATCTTTTCTGAGTTTTAAAGAGAAGTTAGAAATCCAAGTTTTTAATGGAAATACTCCAGTACTCTTGCCTGGAAAATCCCATGGATGGAGGAGCCTGGTGGGCTGCCGTCCATGGGGTCGCGGAGAGTCAGACACGACTGAGAGACTTCACTTTCACTTTTCACTGTCATGCATTGGAGAAGGAAATGGCAGCCCACTCCAGTGTTCTTGCCTGGAGAATCCCAGGGATCGGGGGAGCCTGGTGGGTTTCCGTCTACGGGGTCGCACAGAGTCGGACACGACTGAAGTGACTTAGCAGCACGCTGATGTTTAACATGCTGTGTGGGTCAAAATGTCACCTGAGGATCATCAGATGAGGCCCCTGTTTAGTTATCTCAGTCATCTTCTCTGCTGGGCTATCACAGACAAGACCGTATATTGGGTTTTAAATTTTTATTTTATTGAAGTATCATTGATTTACAGTGTTGTGCTAATGTCTGTTGTACAGCAAAGTGATTCCATTACGGTTTATCACAGGGTATTGAATACAGTTCCTTGTGCTATGCAGTAGGATCTTATTTATTCATTCTACATATAATAGTCTGCTTCTGCTAATCCCAAACTTTCAATTGATCTCTTCCTCTGCTTTGAAACCACACGTATGTTCTCTATGTCTGTGAAATTGTTTCTGTTTCATAGATAAATTCCTCTATGTCATATTTTAGGTTCCACATATTAGTGATGTCATATTTGTCTTTCTCTTTCTGACTTCACTTTGTATGAAAACCCCTAGGTCCATCTATCTTGATGCAAATGAGCCTATCTTGTTAATTGCTCTACAGTGTTTACAATGCCTAGCCTGGGATCTAGCATATACTAGGTGCTCAAAAACTGCTGGTTGAGTGAACAAATGGCTAAACTGAAATTTCAGATCTGGCCTTTTCTGCAAGCTGCTAGCTCTCCAGTCATCACAATCCCAGCACCAAGGATCTGTCTGGAAGAAGTTGAGAGGAACTGACCCCTTCTACTACCACCACTCCCTCCCAAATTCCCCCTTGTTTTTATTTTCTGGAAGTGACATTTATCCCTGACTCACTGCATGGCACTGACTTAGGTATAATTGTAAGGGTATAAGGAATTGTATCTTCACTTCTGACTGATTTAGATTTTCCCAGAATCAACTCGCCAAGGAAAGAGGTGGATAACTTCATAGAAGACTGAAGCTCAGGAGATGAACTGTAGGCAGAACAGGGATCCCTTGGCTCCTCCTGAGCTTTCCTCTCCTGGGTCTCCATGTCAAGGCATCTCCAGATTCATGAAGGCATGCACACCTGGGCGGGAAAAAAATAAATAAATAAAGTCTTCTTACATGGACAGGTTGGAGTCTAGCTGGAAGATAGCCCTGTAGGGGATTCCACACTGAAGATGAGGAAACCACCTTTTATAAACCAGATTATTTAGTTGCAAACTGCTGCTGCTGCTGCTTAGTCAGTTCAGTCGTGTCTGACTCTGTGCGACCCTTTGGACTGCAGCCCGCCAGGCTCCTCTGTCCATGGGATTCCCCAGGCAAGATTACTGGAGTGGGTTGCCATGCCCTCCTCCAAGGGATCTTCTTGACCCAGGGATCCAAGTCGGGTCTCCTGCATTTCAGCAAATTCTTTACCAAATTTAAGCAAATTCAACTAAATGTTGCAAGCTACTCTCTGCTTGTTTACTTTTTTTCCTTCCCAAAGCCTTTAGCACAGCCTTGTTGAAATGTTCCAGCCTTGTTTGGAAGGGGAGGTGTGAGTAAAAGCAATAAATGGGGACTAGCACCCCTAAGAGGCTACCCAGTGGCAACAGCAACAATGAGGAAGGGCATCTGAAGTGTGGTCCTGTGGGTATTTGTTAGAAAGGCAGATGCCCAGCATCCTGCCCTCCCCTTGACTCCCCCTCAGTCCCAGAGGAACGAGGAGTGAGGCCTGAATCTGTGCATTTTGAAGATGAGCTCACTGCAGTTTGAGAAACACTGCCTAAAGGGAAGGGTTAAGCAGAGTTAGAGCTTTCCCTCCTTCATGGCTACCTTGCAAGCTCAGGGTTTGATCTGATTAAAAAGATGGCAGTTTCCTTTCCAAGGCACAAGTAATATCTGTTTCCTGATTGTGTTATCTTTCGCGGCATGATCTAATGAAGACGCATCTGTCTAAACGTTTCTAATGACTGGGACCTTTGCCATAGCCTCCACTTCAGCTCAACTCTGCTCTCCTGAGGCTCTAGCGGGCTTACTTTTGTCCATGAAAACATGGATCAACCCCCTTTAAGGGACTAGTTCACAGTCATCCCCCTTGCCTGTTGTCCTAGCAGCCAGCTGCTGGAACGGACTGTTCAAGACCATATAGTGACACTCAGCAGGGAAGCAGGCCTTGTCTAAATAGGCAGCCTCATTGTTTCCCTGCTCTGTGTTGTGTTTACAGCGTGGGAAGCTGACTAGCTCAGCTGACTCAGAAATAGAAAGAAAGAGCAGGGATCGGGGAGCTGGGAAGTTGGCCCTGTCCCTGGCTCGCTGCATGGTCTGTGGTGAAGTCATCAGCACCCCCACCGCCTCCCAACTCCCATAAACAGAAGGAACCCACAGGACCCAACTCTGTCGGCCGAGGATGGTAGAATCTCAGATTCTGGTTACTCAAGAGCAGTTTGCAGGTTCCAAAGTGGGATGTGTCTGCTGTTTGGGAGTGGAGGCAAAGAAGGGGCCATGGACTGCTGTTGAGCCACCTGTGATACTGTTGGAAAATACTACCCTGGAGTCAGACCAAGTTTGCAGTCTTGGCTTTGATATCAGCTTAACTGTGTGATGCTAAGCAAGTCACCTGATCTTGGGGAGGCCATCTGACCTTGGACAATCACCTGCCTTGGGCAAGGCACCCAGTCTCACTGCCCTTCACTTTTCTTAATGCTAAATGAGGGGAGGGATGTCAGATGACCTCTAGGGGCCTCTTGATGGTTCCAGCTCTGTCTCTGAGTTAATGAGAGGGAATCCACCTTTGCTCAGAAGCACCATTTCTTGCTCTGACTTCCTTCAAGGGCCTGTCAGAGGTGGGTTAGCCTCTGAGAAGACATCACGCAGCAGGATTGGCTGGACTAACCTCTCTGGTGTGCCTTCACAGATAATTGAAAATAAAAACACTATGAAACTATAAAGCAAACTTAAGAAGTGCAATAAAGTTCTCATTTTTCCTACAATGACTGTTGACATTTTTTTGGAAATAGTAACCAAATTCTTTAAAAACATTTTTTTTATGCCCTTGACTTGCAGGAGGCCAGAATGTATTGATTCTGCCTCCTGGTTAACTCAACAGTAGAAAGATGGGCTTGCTATTTCTGCAAAGATCCTGCTGGTAATAGATCCTCTTCCACAAAGAGATAACTCTGCTCAGGGGAAAGGAATTGGGATGTGAGGTGTGGTGTAAAAGGAATTCTGAGGGAAAAAAAAAAAAAAAAAAACAGTAACCACAAACACCCAATGGTAAACTGAACCCCATGGTCCCAGCTCAGGTTCGGATATCCTGTGCTTGTTTGGATCCAGGCCACTGGGAAGGAACAGGCATCTTACTCAGGGGCTGTCTTAGTCCTCACCCAAACCCAAACTGGCTGATTAACAAGATATTCTGAACTGCGATGAGAAGAATTCTGAGTTTCAGGGATGCTTCTGTCCTCACTAGGAGCATTCTGATCTATTAGGAAGCAGGATTCTTGGGGGGAACAGAACAGAGCAAGGAAGGCTGTCTGTTCACTGGAGACCCACACTTCCAGATGCAGCCTCCGAGTTCCTCTCCTCTTCCCCTTGTTTCTCTTCCCTTGGAAGGTGTGTCACTGCCTGCCCCGGCTCCTCCGCCTCCTGACTGGGGGCCCCACCCTGCCCTCCTAAGCAGAGAGCAAACTGCAACTCAGCCCTCTGCCAAGACTGAGCCAATGGTCAAGAACCTGTCACTTCATTACGTTCCTAGTTTCTACTGTTTAGAAACAAGGGACAAAGGGTCAGATGATCTCCCCCAAGTGATGACACAAATTATATTGATTATTTGTAAAGTCTGGGTGGTGAGCTGGGACCAGGGGTATGGAAAGCTTTCTTTTTTCCTTGGGATGGAGACACATTGAATAATTTTAAACAGGAAGATAGAAAATCAGATTGTGACAGTGATCAAAACATTACAAGATGTCAAAGTGATGGTGAGGAGATGTAATGGTGGCTGGAACATAGTAGTGGGAGTGGGAGTAGAGAGAAGCATACAGGCTGAGAGCTGGTGTTGACCAGTATTGGTGTTCTATTGGATGTGGGGGGCTGGGAGTATGCGAGAGGGAGGAAGCTGGGTTTTTGGTTTGGATAAATGGTTGATACTGAAACCATCCACTTAAATTGGGAACACAGATGGAGGAACAGTTTTTTGGGGGGAAGGGCAGGAGAAGGAGGAGGCATTGAAATGATGGATTTGATTTTGAATAAATGATTCGAAGGTATCTATGGGACATTCAGATTCAGATGTTTATTAGACAGTAGCATATATTTGTCTGAAATTTAAGAAAGAGATTAGAGCTAGAGCAAACCACGGGGACAGTTGAGATTGTCTGGGGAGGGGATGCAAGTGAAGAATAACAGAGGTCCCAGGACTACACCTTAGGAGTTCATGTTGGAGGAAGGGGGCCCATACAGTAGACTGAGAAGGCTGAGTCAGAGAGGGAGGAAGAGACTCGAGAGATTTTGAAGGAATGTGTAACAGTATCAAGTGTGGCTAAAAAGATAAGAAGGATGCAGGTGAAGAGCAGCAGAAAGAGAGATGTGGCCTTCTTTAAAGGCAGTTTTATAGGTTTGGCAGGGCTGAAACTCCAGTGTGGGTTGAGGAAGGCGTGAAGTAGAAAACATAAGGGAATGACTGTTTAAAAAAATTCAGTTACAAAGAGGAGGGAGATGGGGGAGGCTGTGAAGTCAAAGCAGGTTTATTCATCTATTTATTTTGTTTCATTGTATAGTCACTTAAGGTGAAAGACTGGTTTAGCAGTCGAAGAGAAAAGAAAGAAAAATAGCCATCATATACATGCAGCAACATAAATGAATTTCAAAAGCATCATGCTAGATGAAAGAAGCCAGACATGATAAACTTCAAATGGTTTGATTCGATTTATGTGAAATTCTAGAAGAGGCAAAACTGTAGAGACAGAGAGCAGATCAGTGTTTGCCGGGACCTAGGGGTTGGGGTGGGCATGAACTACAGATAGGTATCAGGGAGCTATCTTGGGGAGAGGCAGTTGAAAATGGTCAGTGCAGGCAGTCCTCAATGTGTGTGCTTTCAGGGATCACCATTTCGTTAAAAAAACACCAGACTCCATTAGCTTCCCAGGTGGCTCAGTGGTAAAGGATCTACCTGCCAAAGCAGGAGATGCAGTTTTGATCCCTGGGTTGGGAAGATCCTCTGGAAAAGGAAACGGCAACCCACTCCAGTATTCTTGACTGGAATATCGCATGGAGAGAGGAGCCTGGCAGGCTACAGTCCATGGGGTCACAAAAGAGTTGGACACCATTGAGTGGCTGAACAACAACTCCACCAACAGAGTTCAAATTTCAGCATCTTAACTGCAAGTGCTTAAGTTAAAAATTTTGCGGCTAGCTCCTCAGTCCACAGACCACGATGTGAGAAGCAGGAATGCATCTTGATCAGTGATGGACCACATCACTTCTTTCAGTCTGTTGATTGTTGGTCACCGACTACCTGTTCTCCAGTTCACAGACACCTTTGTGTACCTGTCTTGTCTCCCAGTGATAACCCACGTGACATTTACAAAACCGGATGATGGAGAGAAGGAACGGGCCAACAAAGTTGTGCAGCAGATAAATGAAAAATGATAACGTTGGAAGTGAAATTCAAATCAAATGAAAATCAAGTTGTAAAAGAAATAGGCAAACATGGGAATGCTGACATGGCCACCATTCAAGAGATTCTAGATGAACAGTGGAGAAACTCAGTGAAGGTGAGCTTATTGTGTACATAAATGAGGAAAATGGCTGTGATTAAAGGGATGAAGAGGCGTGACAGTGGTAAGAAAAAACCCCACACTAACCCCGTCACTCTCAGAGAGATGGTTCATGAGCTGTGTGACATTGAAAGTGGGGAAGATTCAACGCTGGAAGCTGATCCAGACTTAGAAAGGAGCGCAAAGCTGCCAAGGTGTAGAAAGATGCTCACTCTGCGTTAAACTACACAACAAGAAAAGGGCAAGTGCTGTTCAAACTACTCTTGATAAGCTTTTTAAGAGTAAATAAAAACCTTAGTTCTCAATTTCTCAGATATTTAAAATTACAGCACACAAAGCATTTCTTTTACTGTTTTTTTTATTTCTCTATTCATTTATAACTGATAGCAAGATAGCTTTTAAAAAATATTTTGCAAACATTTTTGAAGGTCATGGGAAAATCAAAAGCTTCCCCATTTTTTTATTAAGATTACTTTGCACGGTCATTTTTTAGTTCCATATTACTGTGGAAAGAAAGGACTACCTAAGTCATGATTGAGGGGTGGTTACAAAGCTATATATACTTGTTAAAACTCATCAGATTGTACATTTAAAAGAGGTGGCATCAAATAAAATGATTTGGAATCATTCAGTGAAACTGCTATAAATAGCTGTTATATATTGAAATTGCTGTTTAACTGATATTTGACACATATGGAATCTTGCAGCAACCCTGAAGGTAGTTACGTTTATCCCAACTTACAGATAAAAGAATAAAGCCTCAGAAAAATGGTGTGACTTACCCAGGCTGTTGAGGAGGCAAGTACCAGAGCTATCACCAAGCCCTCCCTGTACCAGCGGTTCTCAAACTTGGCTGCTAATTTTTAGTCATTGGAAGAGATTTTTTTAAAGTCTTGATGTCTACGCCACACCCTCCCCAGGTTGGGGAACCAATGTTTATATCATTCTTATCTTCCATCGGCCAGTAGAAAACAATATGTGATGACATGTTACGTGAAAATACACATATTTTTCAGTGGGGGGGGAGTATCTAACGTCTGTAAAAAGTAAATAGTGAAGGCTCAATACAGTTTTCCTATACAGAGACACAAACTACAAACTAAACTTTATTTATACAATTTATAATGTTCTCTAGTGTTAGTCGCTCCATCAAGTCCAACTTTTTGTGATCCCATGGACTTTAGCCCCCAGGCTCCTCTGTCCATGGGATTTTCTAGGCAAGAACACTGGAACGGGTTGCCATTTCCTTCTCCAGGGGATCTTCCCAACCCCGGGATCAAACCTGTGTCTCCTGCATTGCAGACAGATTCTTTAGCGTCTGAGCCACCAGACTGACCAAAAACAAAAATAGGTATAATTGAGATTTTCTTTACAGGTAGGAGATCTGGGATCTGAAAGACTTTTTGCTTGCAGTTAAGGCTTTATTTTTAACAGCAGTTTTAAGTCGACAGCAAAATGGAACAGAAGGTACAGAGATTCCCCACATACCCCCTACCCCCACACATCCCTAGCCTCCCCCAAGATCAACATCCCCACCAGAGTGCCCCATTAGTTACAGTTGTTGAAACTTCATCGACACATCCTTATCAAGGAGAGTCCATAGTTTATATAGCAATTCACTCTTGGTGTTGTAGTAAAAGTCTTTTAAATCTCAGTTTTAGCTGATTTTTCAATCTTGCATTTTCAGCAGTTGCTGAGTACCTATTCTGGGCTGGGCAGTTGTGAAGGGCTATTTTTATATCATTTGTTCCTCATATAACCCCATTATCCTCGTTTTACAGTTGAGATTCAGATTAGTTAATTTATTCGAGGTCTTACAGTTAGAAAGTAGCAAAGCCTAGATCTAAACCCACATCTGACTCTGAAGCCTGTGCTTTTCCGGGCCTTTGTTGCTAAGTCTGTGTCTGACTCTTTGCGACCCCATTGGCCTGTATCCTGCCATGCTCCTCTGTCCATAGGATTTTCCAGGCTAGCTTACTAGAGCGGGTTGCCTTTTCCTTCTTCGGGAGATCTTCCTGACCCAGGGATATAACCCAAGTCTCCTGCTTGGCAGGGGGATCCTTTACCACTGAGCCACCAGGGAAGCCCTCTTTCTGTGCTTTGTATGTGTGTGCACGGACTCAGCCATAGTCTGATTCTTTGCGATCCCATGGCCTATAACCCACCAAGCTATTAAACTGTTAATATGTTATATTATCTAGACAATCTGTTTACAAAGTTTCTTGGTGCATAGACAGAGCTCAGCAACCATGAATCCCCTTCCTTGAGGATACTGTCATCAATGGTGGGAGGAATTTCCTGGGGCCCAGCAGGTAGAAACCTCAGGTGGCCTGAACACTGCAGGTTGTGAGCGGGACTCCAGGCAAGTGACAGTGAAGCAGGTGAAGAGGTCTGTGCCTTTGAAGACTAAGGGGCAGGCTGGGCTGGTGGGAAATGATCATGTGATGTGAGTCTACATGCTGGGCTTATGGTAGGCTTCACTAGGCTGACACCGAGGTAGACAAGAGGTAGGATGCCCACTGAACTGTTAGGATGCACAGGATAGCTGCTTAGCTCAGGTTCATTTTCTTTGGGAAAGGACTCTTTGAAGTAGGTTGACATTTGTTTCTTAAAGATTTCACTGGCCATAAATCACATGAGTTAAAAGCCTGGTGGTGAAATGCATGTGCTTTGGAGTCAAGCGTACCTGAGGCTGAATCCAGGCCTGACCACTTATTAACTGCGTGACCTTGATGAAGTTGCTATCTTACTCGTAAAAAGGAGATAAAATGCCTAGGACTTAGGTTTATTGTAATCACTGAGTTTGTGAATGTAAAGCAGTTAGCACAACACATAGCATACAGGAAGTTCTCAATAAACGTTAGCTATTTTTTTTTCAGTTTTAGTGAGATGTAAGTGACATATATTAGTTATAGGTGTGCAATGTGATGATTTAATATGGATACATATTGCAAAATGATTACCACCATAAGTTTAGTTATCATCCATCACCTCATATAGTTATACTTTTTTTCTTGTGATAAGAACTTTTAAGATCTACTCTCTCAGCAATTGTCAAATACATGACATATTATTAGTAGCTATTATCACTGATGAAACACACAAGCAGTTAAGAGGATAATGCTCTCTTATCTCTTGTTTTCCTTCTATACAATTGTTCTTTTTTGAAGGTCAACTATCAGAGTATAATGAGATGACAGCTGACATTCACAGTAAATTCTAAGATAGACCATTTATACCTTTCCCTGCTGTTGCTGCTGCTAAGTCGCTTCAGTCGTGTCTGACTCTGTGCGACGCCATAGACGGCAGCCCGCCAGGCTCCCCCGTTCCTGGGATTCTCCAGGCAAGAACACTGGAGTGGGTTGCCATTTCCTTCTCCAATGCATGAAAGTGAAAAGTGAAAGTGAAGTCGCTCAGTGATGTCCTACTCCTAGTGACCCCACGGACTGCAGCCTACCAGGCTCCTCCATCCACGGAATTTGCTACGTGTTCCTTAAAGCGCGATTCGTGTGTTAATTTATCTGCAACGCAGTTCTTCCTTGCTTTATGGTTCCTTAGCTTGCTTTAAAAATTTTATTTCACCTTTATTGTGACACTTTAAATGCTGTTTCCTGCAAAAATAATAGTATTGGGACCTATATTAAGCTTCAAGAGGCATATGCCTATCCTTGGAGAAAGTATTGGTTCTAGCATCTTTAAAAACATAAATATTTAAATAAATTGAAAGTGACATCCTAGGTTTGTTAATGCCAGAATAAACCAACTATGTTCCTCATCATTTGGAATAGGTGACCATAAACAAATTAGAAAAAAGTTGAATCGAAACTGAAACAATACCTAATGCAACTTCCCAGACTACAAGCTATGAAATCAGAGAATAATAAAAAAGAGTTGTGGTTTGAATAAGGGTCAATAGCTATTTGCAGAATCCAGGATGGGACCAAAAATGAAGAAATGAATACATATTAATCTTCTGCAGTGTATATAGAAAATAATATCAAGTTATTAAGGAGGGGTTGATCTAAATATTGAAGAGTATCAAGATTTTGGATATGGTCAGGTTAAGAAAAACAAAATTAAAAAGAAAATATAAGAAACAGGAGAAGGGACAAGAAGAATGAGATGAGGAGAGAAACGGAGAGAGTTGGCATTTTAGATTTTACATAAAGAAGAATTTCCCCAGAGAAGAGGATAAAGTTTGTGAAATGGATGGAACTATCTCCTTGGCTGATTTGAAGGTTAAGTTCAAAATTAAGGATGGATATAAAAGGACCTCAGTTGCTTCGAGTGCTATAATTCCATGAGACTCGGCTTTCTGGCTTGTGCCCCTGGACTCATTGTGTTTCTAAAAATCAAAAACTTAAACCTTGCAACTTACATGGTCGGTGCATCATTCAGGGAACTCAAATTAGATTTCCAGCTTTCTCATTCTGTGGTTGTCATTCAATTACATCTGTTAAGCAGCCAACTAGACCCTGTAAGAGTAGAAACAATGGGTCAGCTGAAATAGAAACAAAGATCTCTACAACCAATTAAGACTTTATATCAGGTTCCAGATGATTTGGAGGGTAATCTGTGCACAACGGAAGATGCTCTGCTTGTTATTCTGCTGCTTCTTTACAGGAACCCAAGGATGTACATTCACCTTAAAGTTTTGTATGGCATTATCTTTTATTCTACCTGTGTCCAATGAGTAGGCCCAGATGGACCCCATGACAGAATACTGGGATGGGAGCACATAACCAGTGTGAGGAATGGGACATGACTCAGTTGTGAAATGTTGAAGGGTCAATATTTCTGGCTAGGGATGGTTCCTGCATCCTTGGAATGGGAAGTACGATTTACTGGGACATCTTGGGAGGAAAACTTACAGAAAGGAAATTGCAGGATTGGATTCATAATTACCTGCTTGTCTTATTAGAACGGATGGTCCCATACTGCATGCCCAGGCCTGCAGTGCCAGTGAGCTCATAAAGAAATCTAGCATGTTATCTTCAACAACACCCCCTAGGGTGCAATGCAACAACCCAAGGCACTGTGCTTCTGAGAAAATGTGATTCCAGCTGTGACTGAGAAGTTGCTGCCACATAAAACCTTCCCTGATATTAATTGAAAAATAATCTGTAACCCCACTCTGTAAAGTTGTATTTAAAAAAAAAAATTTCCGCTGTGTTTAAGAATCTCATTTTCCTGCTACCAGGCTCAGGATTTGCCTTCCCTCTTGTTCTCTTCATCTGCACCTCTTTCCCCGGCCCCACAACTTCACAAAGACCATTTTCCTTTACCAGCGGCTCCATGCTTTCATTGCACCTCAATTCATGGCTCTCATTTCCTTTGGTGGTCTCACTACCTCCCCAGTGAAGCTCCCCATTTCACTGGTCAAGCTTAAAATGATTTGGGAACCCCATCCCCCCCAAAAAAAGGTTTTCCACAAGGGCAATATGCTTGTTGAAAAAACCATGTAAGTCTGGGCCTCTTTGAAGAATACTTTTCCAAAAAAATATGATAGATTTATGTTTAATTAGTTTACATTAATCTTATATCCTACACAAATATATTTAAAATTTTGTATCTCATATGTTATTAGATGCCTGTAGGACACCTAGAAAAACTGGCAAAAAGATAAACATTACTCAGTTTCAAAAAGTAGAATTCTTTTTTGTGTGTGTGATTCTGTTATACATATACTATTTTTGAAATTATTTTCTATATCTTGGAGTGCAAGGAGATCCAACCAGTCCATCCTAAAGGAAATCAGTCCTGAATATTCATTGGAAGGACTGATGTCGAAGTGGAAACTCCAATACCTGATGCAAAGAACTGATTCATTTAAAAAGTCCCTGATGCTGGGAAAGATTGAAGGCAGGAGGAGAAGGGGATGACTGAGGTTGAGGTGGTTGGGTGGCATTACCGACTCAATGGACACAAGTTTGAGTAAACTCTGGGAGCTGGTGATGAATAGGGAGGCCTGGTGTGCTGCAGTCCATGGGGTCACAAAGAGTTGGACACGACTGAGCAACTGAACGGAACTGATAGGTTATTATAAGATATTGACTACAATTCCCTTTGCTTTATAGCAAGCCTTTGCTGCTTGCCGCATATCTGTTTTTTTAAATTAGAAATCTAGCATTCTATTCATACTAAGCCAAGCAAGTAGAATCTAAAATATCATAAAGTTTTAGGCAAAAAGTCATGTTTTCTAAAATATATATATTATACATATTACTTACATATATGTGTACAAAAGCTTTCCTACTACACTTGATAAAGGTGTGAGAAAGAACATTAAAAAAAGAGAGATGAAATTGGAAAATATAAATGAAATGGGAGCACTGAACATGAAATAGAAAAAGTGAAACAAACTAGGTAAAAGTAAAAAAAATCCTCATATAGTCCAGTTTGAAGAATATTTTTTACTAAGTGGTTAGAGTGATTTTTACTTCCTGCCTAAGGGCAGGATGTTGCCTCCTCACCTCTGTTTTTCTACCTAATGTGAAAATAATAGCCCATCCCTAGAGTATTTCTCTCTGGTGTCTGTTTGCAGGTGGTCATCAACTCCCCTTGCTTTTCAGCTCCGTGGTGACATATTTAGCTTTGTGTGCTGGTGCTAAAAGCTATTTTCCTAAGGAGAAATGCAGCAGCAGAGTGGACTGCAACAGCAGCTTTATTTAAACTTTATTTATTGACTGCGACACTTTTGTTTCTAGGAAGATCCTATGATCAGTATTCAGGTCATTCTCTGCACAGACCAGAGAAATAGGAAGGCAGATCTATTTCTCTCTGAGCTTATCAATGTGGGATCTGGACAAGATGCTGAATCCCAGTGAGCTTTGTTTTCCTCATCTGTAAAGTGGAGGTAATAATAAACTTTATATGTGTGTGTGTTAGTCACTCAGTCGTGTCCGACTCTTTGCGACCCCATGGACTGTGTATGTAGCTGCCCAGGCTCCTCTGTCCATGGAATTCTCCAGGCAGGAGTACTGGCTTGGGGTGCCATTCCATTCTCCAGGGGATCTTCCCAACACGGTTTCCCCCAATGAGGGCAGATTCTTTATAGTCAGAACCACCAGCAAAGCTGTATTTTATACCATGTGAAAATTAAATATGTGTTTGGAGTCTTTGAGAGGGCTTCATAATGCAGAGTAAGAGCACAAACTGGGGCTGTACTGTCCTTTCAAATTCCCCATCAGGTTCTCACTGTATGTGTAATTTAGGGCAAGGCAAATTACCCTGGACCCTGGTTTGCCAATCTGTAAAATGGGACAATAATTGAATCTATCATATAAGATGCTGTAAGATTAAGCAAACTAATGAAAACTGCTCAGCAAAGTGTACATGACAAATACCAAGCATGTGTTTGCTATTATTATCAGAAAATATTAGCATTATTACAGTTATTGAAATAATTTGTGGCTTTGAAAATGTTGTCCTTAAGAACTGATAAAGTCAAAGTGAAGCTGCAAAGGTTTAATCTTCAATTATACAAAGAGTAAGATGTTTCATTTTTCAATTTGACAAAAAGAAGATTCAGGGATGGTATTGTCTTGGAGAGACCATCTGGGAAATGAAGAATTCCCAGGTAATCTGTTATCTTCACATTCCTCAGGAAGCCCTGGTCCCCAGATGACTTGCACAAAGTGGGGAACTCTGACCTCATTATTGAATAAATCTGCTCTTTAAACCTGGAAAGAGAGTCAAGGGGATGATTATGAGGGATAATATTTCCCTTCAGGGAAAGAATATAGTTGGAGGTCACAGGAGACAGTCCTCAGTACTCACTAACAAATTAATATTTGCTTGTTTTAAAAAGGGTGGCGATCAGTTCAAAGCAGGTTGGGAAATTATATGTTGAGACCAATATAACACTTGCTGCTAAGGTTTCAAAGACCACATGTAACTACTTTATGCCCTTTTTGAGTCCTTTGTTGGGCTTCCCAATTGGGGCTAGTGGTAAAGAACCCACCTACCAATGCAGGAGACTTAAGAGACTCAGGTTCAATTCCTGAGTCAGGGAGATCCCCTTAAGGAGGGCACGGCAACCCACTCCAATATTCTTGCCTGGAGAATCCCATGGACAGAAGAGCCTGGCAGGCTACAGTCCATAGGGTCGCAAAGAATTGGACTTGACTGAAGCCGCTTGGCACACATGCAAGGCCTCTGTTAACTTTCATCTGTGCCAATTATTTTGTTTTTCACTGTTTTTAAAACTCTTGTAAGAATCTGTGAGTGAGTGCATTGCTGAGAGATGCAGGAGCCATTTAATATGAATGACTGGTGAAAAGCTGTTTTTCTAAACCTAGGTGTGTTTTGTGTACCATTTTAAAACAGGTGTCCAAAAGAACCATCATACAGAGCAATGCCAAGTAAACACTGAATGAAGAGTCTTCTGGGTGAAGTGACCTTGGACAAATCACTTGTTTGAATTTTAGTTTCTATTTCCTCTGCTTGTCCCTGAGGATTTCTGTGGATGCCAAACAAGATGAAGAATGTGAGGAAACTCTTTTTAAGTGCAAAAGTGGTATTAATGACAAGACCTTGTAAATTTATAAAGCTGAGATTAGGAGAAGCAGAATGAGAAGGGGAGAGAGGCACTAACGGGAAGAAAAAGAATGTGAGAAATGAGCAAAAAATGGATTTTTCAAGACATTGACCTCAGGCACAAAAACAAAGCAGTTTGGAACTTAAAAACACTTGACAAGTGAAACAATAGAAGGAAAATAAAAATAAATTGCATATAAGATAGGCTGTTGTGTAGGTATTAAAAGTTATTCTTATGAATGGCACAAGAAATACTTATAATGTTGACCCCAGAACAGAGCACCATGGTGCATGAATGTAGAGAATAAAGCTGGTTGTATAAGAATAGCATCAAAAAAAGTTGGAAAGAAGTATGGCAAAATTAGTTCCCTCAGTTGTTGTTGTTCAGTCATTAAGTCATGTCTGATTCTTGGCAACCCCATGGACTGCAGCATGCCAGGCTTCCCTGCCCTTCACTATCTCCCGGAGTTTGCTCAGACTCATGTACATTGAATAGGTGATGCCACCCGAGCATCTCACTTTCTGTTGCTTCCTTCTCCTCCTGCTCTCAATTGTTCCCAGCATCAGGGTCTTTTCCAATGAGTCGGCTATTGGCCTCAGGTGGCCAAAGTATTGGAGCTTCAGCTTCAGCATCAGCCCTTCCAATGTATATTCCTTCAGGTTTGATTTCCTTTAAGACTCACTGGTTTGGTCTCCTTTCTGTCCAAGGGAGGCTCAAGAGTCTTCTCTATCACCAGCATCAATTCTTTGGTGTTCAGCCTTCTTTATGGTCCAACTCTCACATCTGTACATGACTCCTAGAAAAACCAGAGTTTTGACTATATGGACCTTTGTCGGCAAAGTGATGTCTCTGCTTTTTAATAGGTTTTTTAGTTGCCTCTGAAGGAGATCAGCCTTGGGATTTCTTTGGAGGGAATGATGCTGAAGCTGAAACTCTAGTACTTTGGCCACCTCATGCGAAGAGTTGACTCATTGGAAAAGATTCTGATGCTGGGAGGGACTGGGGCACGAGGAGAAGGGGGTGAACGAGGATGAGATGGCTGGATGGCATCATTGACTCGATGGGCGTGAGTCTGAGTGAACTCTGGGAGTTGGTGATGGACGGGGAGGCCTGGCGTGCTGCGATTCATGAGGTCGCAAAGAGTCAGACACGACTGAGTAACTGAACTGAACTGAAGAAGTGAGCAATTAGAGGAGATTATTTTTATGTTTTTATTCTTTCTGAGAATGAAGGTTTTCTTTAGTAATCATGAATTGATTTTTTAAATAAATTAATGAACCACAAAGCTATGAGAAGGGCTAGATCAAGGAGGTTCTCTGATTAAAAGAGCATCAGCGAACATCCTGAAACTACTTTGGGCCTAAATGTGGGGTTTGTACTGGGAAGATCCAACTGAGTACCTTGTTACTCCGCTTGCCAGCAGTCTAGTGTGCTGACAATGACAGCATCAGTAACAACAGCTTTCAAATGTATGCTTCTTATCTAGAGCCAGAAATCACTGAAAGCTTTATAAGCAGCAACTCATGAGTCCTGACGGATATCCCATCGTAACCTTTTGCTAGAGCTTGTGACTTAGCATGCACACATGCAATAACAAAATACCACAACCAAAGTGGTTTAGATGACAAAAATTTATTATCTCACAGTTCTGGAGGCTTGAAGTCCTAAATTAAAGTGTCAGCAAGGTTGGTCCCTTCTAAGACTGTGAGGGAGGCTCTGTTCCAGGTCTCGCTCCTTGGTTCACGCATGGCTGTCTTCTTTCCCTCTGTCTCCTCACAGCATCCTCCCCTCTGTGTATCTTTCTTTTCACATGGTGTTCTTTCCATAAGGACATTCGTCATATTGGATTAGGGGCTGGCTCTCCTCTAGTGTGATGTTATCTTAACTAATTGCTTCTTCAGTGACCCCATTTCCAAATAAAGTCACATATTTGTGGGGACAGCTAGGACTTTATCATATGAATTTTGAAGGGACCTAATTCAACTCATAACATCCGTGAAGAAGACAGGATATTTGTGCTTCCCTGGTGGCTCAGAGGTTAAAGCGTCTGCCCACAATGCGGGAGACCCCGGTTCGATCCCTGGGTTGGGAAGATCCCCTGGAGAAGGAAATGGCAACCCACTCCAGTATTCTTGCCTGGAGAATCCCACAGAGGAAGGAGCCTGGTGGGCTACAGTCCATGGGGTTGCAAAGAGTCGGACACGACTGAGAGACTTCACTTTCACTTTACAGATGTAGAAACTGAGGCACAGAGACATTAAGTGACTTTCCAAGTCCCCAGAGCTACTAAGGGGTGGAGCTGGGATTCTAAGACCAGTAGTCTGACTCTAGAGTCCCTGTGATTGTATGGTCTGTAGCCTTTCTGGAGAGCTAGAGGAGAAACACATAGAAATTTCCATTTTCTTACTTAGGTAGGCAAGAAAACAGTGGGAAAACTGAGTTTGACACTTTGCTCCTGTGGAGTCTTGTGCTCTTCCCCAGGGAATTCTCCCAATGGCGGGATTGAACCCGCATTTTCTGCCTGTAGGAGGATTCTTAACCACCTGAGCTATGAGGGAAGCCTCTATATATGTGTATACCTTGCTTACTTTTGCAAAGGATCAATACTTATCATTGCTCCCCACATTGATTTATCATTTGCCACTGACAGTATATGTGTAGTTATTCGAATGCTGTCAATAAATTATGAAGAAAACGAGTAATAGGAAAAAGAATTCAGTAACATTTGTTGATTTGAAATCCCCACTTCTACTTGGTGATATGTCACAACCTCTTTCCAATTGACTCAGGAATCGTGGGCCATTTTCCCCACTTGTTCTCTATGCCACACACATCTCAGTCGCTATGTTGTTATTTCTATGGCCACAACTAAAATCTTGCTACCTTACCAAGTTGAAAAAATTATAGAGATCTCATTTTTGTCTTAATCCAAGAGCTTTGGGTTGTTCATTATATTCCTATGAGTCATTCTGAAACTCAGGATGCTGCTTGGGACCTGAAATTGCAGTGATTTAATACTCTATTGTTCTTTTTTTCCCACATGGAGAACAGATTCTAATGTGGATCTAATTGAGTTAATATAATAAGTGCACTTTTCATGTGAGCAAATCCCTGGTGGGCTGCTGCTTTCTCTTTGAACATGAATCACAGGTTAGGGAATCTATAAATACCAAAGCAAATTTGCTTCTGCATCTAAAGGAGGAAAGATACCTTGTCATATCTTATTTTACATTCAAAATTCCTTTTCATATTTACCTTCTAAATCTTTGAGGAGTAGTCGATTTTTCAGTACTTTTTCCAAGTAGAAAGTAAGATAAGTAAGCAAAACGGACAACAAAATAATGATTATACGAACCAGTTTTGAGTCTCATCCAAATGGTGTTTTCAAAACATCACACAGAGGTTTACATTTCACATTGATTTTTATGTTTTTACATCAATGGTTTGCCCGCTTCTGAGTCTTGCTTGTTCAAATTGAATAGACAGCAGTGACAGGCAGGGATGACTCTCTCTCATCTTCTAAAAATGGCTCCAGGCAAACATCTCATTCTTCTGCTTTCCAGATGAAGTCTGAGATTGGGATGACACCTGTTTCAACAAGAAGGCAGCAGCCTGAGGTTTCTGGCAGAGCCCACTCAACCTAATTTGAGTCTATGTTAATCAGGGGTCTTGTAGGGTATCAGGAGCTCCTGACAATTGCCACCTAGCTTTTCCCCATCTTCTTTTCACCACGCTGCTTTCACTAAGCTGCTGATGTCCCTCTGTCACTATGCACTGATTTGTTAACCAAAATTTATTAAGTGATGTTAAGTGCCAGACATTCCCCCAGGTGATGGGAACCCTAACATATTCTCCTTGTTCTCAAGGACAAAGTTTGTTGATTTCTTAATCCCTCAGGGCTCCTAGAACACTTAGGCTTTAGCTAGCCCATCCTGGGTCCCATAGAACTGAAAACTAAAGTAACGAGTGCTTTAATCAGATTTATATCTTCTATTCTGGTTTTGTGGACACAAGGGAGATTTGGAAAGGGAGTGGGGGGAACACCAATATTCCATTGCCCAGTTCCTTTACATAATCCACAAAAGCCTTGTCTGCGGGAGTCACAGCATTTGGAAATGGCTAGTGTCATTTTGAATCTGAGATGTTCATGCTGCTCTATAAACCTGAATCTTCATGTCTCCTCAGCTGTATCATCAACTAGAGAAAGGAGAAGAATGCCTTTTATTTATCTGAAATCTGCATATGGTATTAGGTACCCAGTATCTAAATACATGCTCTTAAAAGGCATACAAAAGCATATCACTGATTCATCACCAAGCTTACTCTCAGTGAGAATGTACAGATTGGTGAGAACCAGCTGCTAGGAGGAGAGCATTCTCATTGTTCTCTAAATGGCTCCTATAAACACTAGGCCATCCAAGCCCAGGTCTCTCTCTTTTACACATTCAACGCATCATGCTCGTCTGTGATAGCATGTTTACTTCATCCGAGCTATAATCATCTTTGGGGTAATTTGAAACTTATGAGCAAACCGCCGCTAAGCACAAGGCTGGGCACTCAATACATGTTTATAAAATATTTGGAGTTGAAACCACCAATGTTCAGAGATCTCTTAGGAGGTCTTTTAAGGCCCTG
The DNA here is from genome assembly GCA_006410615.1 of Neotragus moschatus. NCBI lineage: Eukaryota > Metazoa > Chordata > Mammalia > Artiodactyla > Bovidae > Neotragus > Neotragus moschatus. Next base: position 193,484 of record SJYA01000228.1, read on the forward strand.
TGCATATGACTTATTCTAGGCTGCCTCTAAAATACACCTCAACCCTGTTCTCCTTCCTCCTCTTCCCCACGTTGCCCTGGAGGGCATGGGCATGCTGACTTCTTTTTCCTGAGTGACTGGAGTTTACCTTCCTGGTAAGAGTCCCCAGAGCTGTTTGAAACAGACGAAAACAAGTATGTGCGGCCAGGAGGCCAGCCAAGGGGTTGTCCCATATGTTGTTCACAGGTTCACACAAACCTGTCTGAGATCAGGCTCCCTGGCTTCAAACTCAGACTCTGGGGTCAGGCTTTCACTTGCCATTTTTGTGATTTTGGACCAATTATGGAACTTCCTTGATGCTCAATTCCTGATCTATAAAGTTAGGGAAATGATAGTGCAGACCTCATCAGTTTATCTTGAGGATTAACGGATGAAATGAGTGCCAAGTGTTTAGCAGACAGACTGTCACAGAGTAAGAGCATTCTGCCGAGACATTCTTTTCATATGCTTCCTGGGTTCCATCCTGGCCTTCTCAACCTCTCATTGTTTCTAGAATCCCTGTTCTTGAGGATTTTCTCTGTTTGACTGTCTTTGCTACTTCTCTTTCTCACTCATAGCTCTAACTGGAAGGTAGAGACTCTACAGTACCCTAGCCTGAAGCTCTAGTTCCCGGGAATGAGAACTGCACTTCATGGGCAGATAGCTTTGCAGGAAGACATCCGAGTCCATAGTCTCCTTGACCCGTCCCTTTTTCTCCACCCAGCTCCCGTTGGCTGGTTAAAGGTGGTTTATGGCTTGAATGAGTTAACACCATAAAGAATACTTTTGCTTGATGACAAGTTAAAAATATGAGGTTTAAAAAATTTTTATTAGTTGGAGGATAATTGCTTTACAATATTATGGTTTCTGCCATACATCAACATGAGTCAGCCATAAGCAGACATATGTCCCCTCCCTCTTAAACTTCTCTCTCACCTTCCACCCCATCCCACCCCTCTAGGTCATCACAGAGCACCAGATTTTGAATTAATAGTTATCAAGATGTTTGTGGAGCTTCCCAGTGGTAAAGAATCCTCCCGCCAATGAAGGAGATACAGGAGATGTGGGTTCCATCACTGGGTCAGGAAGATCCCTTGGAGAAGGAAATGGCAACCCACGCCAGTATTCTTGCCTGGAAAATCCCATGGACAGAGGAGCCTGGTGGGCTACAGTCCACGCAGTCACAAAGAGTCAAACACAACTTAGCGACTGAGCACGCATGCATGCAAGATGTTTGTAGGTATTTGTCTCATGACTGAGCTATTTACTGAGAACATGTTATAAGCAAAGATTAGTGGTAGGAACAGTAGAAAAGGCATAGACAAATATAATTCCATTTCTGCTCAAAAAAATTAGAATCTAGTAAGTATTTACATAAATATTAAGATAGTGACTACTGTTTCGTTATACATTTCATATACAAGGTTCAAAATACAGTAACGTTAACCCTTGAAACCAGTCTTTCTCACCTTGTAAAATGCATATAATCTTTTTATTTTTATTCTTTGATGTGGACCATTTTTAAAATCTTCATTGAATTTGTTGCAATATTGCTTCTGTTTTATGTTTTGATTTTCTGGCCATGAAGCATATGGAATATTAGCGCCTGGGCCAGGGATCAAATTCATGTCCCCTGCATTGGAAGGCAAAGTCTTAACCACTTGGCAGCCAGGGAAACTTCATATAGAAAACCCTTTTAAAGAAAAAAACCCATTACAGGTCACTAGCATTCACATAAAAACTCTGTCCTTCAAAAGTAACCATTAAAAGAGTAAGGAAGGAAGGCATAGAGGAGAGAAAATACTGGTAACACGTGTAACTGTTGTATCAACAGCACAGGGGAAATGCAGGCAAAGATCTAAAGGGTACTTTCTTTTTAAAAGTTATCCAAATATCCAAAAATGTGTGCAAGTTCCCAAATTAGTGATCATGCGAAAGCAAATTAAAAGCATATATCTAAGTTTTTGGTGAAAATTAATAAAATTGATGATGCCAAGTTTTGGTGAGGATTGAAAACTGTGGGACCTGATATATTGCTCATGGGAGTGTAAAGTAGGACAAACACTTTGGAGAACAGTTTGACATTGTTTACTGAAGTGGTAGATACATGCACTTTCTTACTCAGAAATTTCACTCTTAGGAATATTCCCCGAAGAATTGTGTGCGCACACATCCAAATACATTTACAAAGATGTTCATAGCAGCATTATTCATACTGAAAGTGAAGTGTTAATCGCTCAGTCATGTCCCACTCTTTGTGACCCCATAGCATATAGCCTACCAGGCTCCTCTGTCCATGAGATTCTCCAGGCAATACTGGAGTGTGTTGCCATTTTCTTCTCCAGGGGATCCTCCCGACCCAGGGATTGAACCCAGGTCTCCTGCACTGCAGGTGGATTCTTTACAGTCTGAGCCATCTATTACCTCTATCTGAAAACAGCCCAAGAGGCCATCAACAGTAGAGTGGATACATACATTATAGCATATGTTGTGGGATACTGTAAGAGCAATAAAAATGAATGAACTACAGCTAAATGCAAGGAAACAGATAAATCTCGCAAATATCATGCTGAGTAAAGGAAGCCAGATCCAAAGATGTAAATACTGTGTGGTTCCATTTATACAAACTTCAAAACAGGCAAAACAAACTATTAAGGGATGCATACTAGTGGTGAAATAATAAGCAAAAGCCAACAAGTAACTGACATAAAAGTCAAGATAGTGTTTGTCTTCGGAGGGTGGGATATAAATTAGAACAGCCACAGCCCACTCCTCTGATGCTGACACTGATTAATTTCCTACCCTGGCAAGTGATTACATGGCATCAGTTCATCAAGCTGTGTATTTATGTGGTATGTACATATTGTATGCATATGCTATTTAAGAGTTTTTTTAATGTTTAAAAGTTTTTTTTTTAAGAGAAAGATAAAAACTTACAGATATTTATTTGTGGCGTTTAGGTGGATAATAACAGAGCTATCTTGGCTTTGTGGGTTATTTACTGTTAATCTTTGAGAAAGAAATTTCATAAAAATGTGTGAGAAGTAGCTACACTTTTTAAGGTTTAGGGAAAAAACAGATTTTAAAGAAATGGAGGTTGATAGTAAAAACTTGCAAAAAGTGCTCTGATAAAAGGGTATGATGAAGTAGCTTAATTGGGCAGAAAATTTACATTTTTATGATTGTAAAATTTTACATTTTTACAATTTTACATTTTATTTCTAAAACTACATTTCTATTTCATTTGTAAGACTTTCAGAGACCTTGTGAAGACACAAAGAAAGGAAGATAATCGATGGATTAGGTCTAGCACCATGAACCATAGGCGGCAAGATTGCCTGTAACTGGGATTAACGGGGAAGGATTACTTCCTCAATGATGAGCATAAGGGTGAAGGCCCAGAGGAATGGAAAGGAGAGGATCAAAGAGAATCAGCTGAGAATCAAAGCCCATCCCTGCCCTTCTGCTCAGTAGGAGATACTAAAGTAGCCGTGGAGACCTGAGACAGTTGGACCTGCCCTAGGCAGATACCACAGTTTGTGGACAGCCATCCAAGTCCAGCTGAAGTTAGTAGTAAGAATGTGGGCAGGTTCAATCAGCAAGGCTTTGGGGGTTCTCTGGCAGACACAATAATTTGAGATTAATAACAGTAAATGTAAATGGAACAGTGCCATTTATCATGGTCTGCATATTGATGGTGGAGCTGGCATTACTATAGGTATATTTGCAGGGAAATTTCGGAAAACTGAAGGAGTCAGAAAAATACTGCTTCCTTGTTTTTCTCAATAACAAAACAGACATGAATGTCTTCTAGGCATGGAGAGATTAATAAGATCTTAAAGAAAATGGAGAAAATTTGGAAAAGCCATTGAGGTCAGTAGAGAAAGGAGCTGATCAAAGTCAAGAGCAACACTGAGAGAATGTTATGGTTACCTGAGGGGTATGGGTGTGAGGGATAAACTGGGAGACTGAATTGGCACGTACACACTGCTATATATAAAATAGATAACTAATAAGGACATATGATATATCACAGGGAACTCTACTCAATATTCTGTAATGGCTATAAGGGGAAGAGTGTATAGCTTATTCACTCTGCTATACATCTAACACAACACTGTAAATCAGTTATACCCCAATAAAATTAAAAAAATAAAAGGGCAGCACTGAGAGCCTGACTGAGGTTCTAAGCCATGGGTCTTCTGTTGCACAAATCTGTGATTGCAGGATTTTTTCCACCAGCACTTAACTTCTTGGAGAAGGAAAAAGAAAACTGCAGTGCTAAATCGGTGCCATATTTTGCTGGATGGGTGTAGCAAGAGACAGGGCAAATGAGTAGCCACCAGGAATCTGAAGGTACTGGCAAAGAGTGGTTTAGACTCTCACCATGGGGTCCCGTGTCGGAAAGAAAAGCAAGGAAAGGAACTTCTGGATAGAATGGAAGTGCCAGAAAAAGTGGAGTCATGAGAGCTTTGGAAAGATTGACTGTTGTCCCTTGGAAGGTCATTAAAAAAGACATCTATTTCACCTCATGACAATTTCTAGGGTGAGGGTAGGGGCTGGACTGGAGAAGAGGTCATTAAAATAAGGAGCTTTTGAAATTTCAGGGCTAAGTTATTGGATAAAACTCCTAAATAAAGGCTGAAATCTTCATAGGATGGTAACGAGTTTTCAGATTTTATGCCAAACATGACTGAATAAATATTCTGTCTTCCTGGATAGCTATTTCAACTCATGACAGTTTCTAGGCCATTTTAAGGGTCAGATAGAAAAAAATACCATGATAGATTAGCAATGTTTGTCCATAAGAGGAGGGAAGAATGATAAATGTGCCTTACATTTTTTTTTTTTTTGGTGATACCTGTTCAAATATTATGATAGGGTTTAAGCTTGAGAATAAAACTGAGGGATGACCCAGGAGCTCAAAGAGTGGGAGACAGTGCCTAGTGCAAAATTAAATGCACTCAGTAAATATTAATAACCAGGTTGGTTTCTTTTTCTTCCTAAATAGGCTTTAGATCCTCCTTCCTTCATCTCTCCTCAGCTAGCTACTATCATGACTCCAAGCCTCATCCATTTTAAAGCTGGCCTAAAGTCTCCCTTCACCAGCANATGACCCAGGAGCTCAAAGAGTGGGAGACAGTGCCTAGTGCAAAATTAAATGCACTCAGTAAATATTAATAACCAGGTTGGTTTCTTTTTCTTCCTAAATAGGCTTTAGATCCTCCTTCCTTCATCTCTCCTCAGCTAGCTACTATCATGACTCCAAGCCTCATCCATTTTAAAGCTGGCCTAAAGTCTCCCTTCACCAGCATGTTGGAGGTTTGGCTAATCAAAGGTCATTCCGTGGAAATCTGCACGGTTATGTTCATACACATCTAAGGAATTCCAAAACTGCTCTGGCAAAACCCCACTGGGCCCTGAGGAATACTCCCAGGGCTTTTTAGAAGGGAAAGAAAGCAAACTGGATCATTTATAGAAGACATACTTTAATTATCTGTGAAATCAAACTGGCTGTTTAGAGTATGACTGCTTTGTACTAATGGAATAGTGGAATGATAGCCCAAATTATAGCTCCACTTTATTGATCTTTGAATATTTATGAGGGCCCCATGGATCAGATATTCTTCACTGGGTGTTTTGCTATTTCAAATTATTTTTTAAATTACAAGAAAATGCACCTTCCTTGAAACAGAATGTGAAGATATGCATAGCATAAATAAAAAATCTCTTTGTTAACACATATCATCTCTCACCCTTGCTGTTTTGCTGATAGAGGCAGTGGCCGAGGCAGTAATGAAAGCCAGATTCGTCTAACTGAAGGCACTTTCATCTCTGTTTTATTACTTAAACACGACTGCCTAGTTCTAGTCTTTTCAGGAGTGTATCACAATAGACAGAAAAGATCATCAGCAGTGATCCTGTGGACTACTTTTTTGCCCATTATTAACTAAACAGAAAAATGAGGCAACACCAAGAAAGGGAAACCTGCTGTGAATAAAGAAGTTTTATCAAGGCCGGAGGATCTACACTGGCTCCATGTGGGGTTCTGGACTTGCTCATGAAAGCCAGTGGCCTGCCACTGCAGTCAAAGGTGGAGCAATAAAGACAGGTTTTACCCTCCCATCTGGCAAAAATAAAGTAAAAAGAAAAACTCACCAAGAAAACTAGATAGAATATAAGAAACAACCAGATCAAAGAAGTTGGGGGTCAGCAATGAAAGAGAGTGAATGCTATGGAGAGGCAGTTTCTGCCTTCAGAGAACGTCCAAGCTGGGTCTGTGGCAGAGGGAACACAGGTGGCCCCTCTGAGTGAAAGAGATGAAGTGGGGAATCTGGGATAGCCAAGGTAGCTGGTGTTCCCGGGAAAGAGTGGGAGAGAGGCGAAAGTTGCACGCAGAGAACTTGAGATATCACAGGGCCCCGCTGTATCTCCAGCTTCATACTGACGGGCACATGAAACTATGTGGGGCTAGGAAATGAACCAGCCAAAAGGATTATGGAGACCGTAGATGGGGCTCACACAGAGCAGCGTACAGTTTCTGATCCCATCAGCTAGAGTGGAAAACCTTATAATTCACATCAGAGAGAGGACTCTAAATAAACGCTGCTCTGGTTCCATCTAAAACTCATCAAAATCAAGACCCAGAAGAATCAAAGTGTGTCTAGGTAACTTTTATAATGGTGCAAAACTTCTGAATGCTTACAGGTACCCCTAAATATCCAGCGCTCAAGGTGAAATTGCCAATGTCTAATAACCAGTCAGAAATTAGCCAGCATGCCTCTTCTCAATCCATGTCCTCAGTTCTGGTCATTCTGTTCCATGTTATGGCCATGCGTACATTAGATGAAAGAGAAAGTGTTAATTACTCAGTTGTGTCTGTCTCTGTGACCCCATGGACTGTAGCCTGGTAGGCTTTTCTGTCTATGGAATTTTCAACACACAAATACTGACGTGGGCAGTCATTTCCTTTTCCAGGGGATCTTCCTGACCCAGGGATCAAACCTGGGTCTCCTGCATTGCAGGCAAATCATTTGAGCCAACAGGCCCTTACCACCTGAGCCACAAGGGACGCCCACCTTAGAGGGCAGGTGTTGTGTCCTTCACTCATCTCTGCCACTTTCTCTGAGAGCTGAGCAGCTCCTAATTGTCACTAGACCTTTTCTCCTCTGGGAGAATTCCAGGTCTCACTTCTCTCTCTGGTTGTCCAAAGCCACCTTTTAAAAGAAAGGCAAAAAATAATAATAATAATAATAAATCTCTCTAATGGCCCCCATCTATTTCTCTATAATTCATTTACTCAAAGCTGCCACTTTGGGAGTGAATGATACACTTTGACAATTTCTTGATGTTATAATGTCACGCAATACAAAACCCAGCAAACCATAGCTTTAATAAATAGTGTAGCAGTTTAATGATGGGAATATTTGCATCCTGGATCCTCTTCTAGGCAAACCTCCTCAAAGATACAAGAAGCTTCAAGTTTAAAGGCAGAAAAGAGGAAAAGCTTAAAATGTGAACTATCCAGGAAAATAGGACTAAAAACATAAAATTCAAAACACACATTCTAAAAATGACCACATCTTATGTAGCGTACCCGCCTTATGTAATTAAGCCACGTATTTTGGAAAGAGTTTGATTTTCTTCTTGAAGAAGAGCTACTTAATTCCACAATGTGTGCATTGCCTAATTTCAGTCTCCTTATTAAAACACCATGGGAAGTAATAATATATCAAAAAAAAAAAAAACAGCATTGAAAAGATTTGAAAATGTAGTGAATTGCAATAAACTCCTCCTTTCCAGATGAAGGTCTCAAAGGCTGGGGATAGACTCATGGATTCACCTGAAACTCTTGATATCTTTAAAATGTCCTATTAGACAACCAAAGGAACAAATTCAAGTATTCCTCACACTCCTATCATTTGCCTGACTGTGTTGGGTGCTAAAGGCTTGGAATAAAATGAAGCTGAGACTCAGTCCCTCACTTAGTGATGTACTTATTTGGGTAGTTTTGATTCAGCCTTTGCTGACAATTTACTCTGTATTGTTGTTGTTGTTTAGTTGCTAAATCGTCTGACTCTTTTGCAACCCCAAGGACTGCAGCCCACCAGGCTCCTCTGTCCATGGGATTTCCCAGGCCAGAATACTGGAGTGGGTTGTCATTTTCTTCTGCAGGGCACCTTCTTGACCCAAAGATTGAACTCATGTCTCCTGCTTATCAGGCAGATTCTTTACCACTGAGCCACCTGGGAAGCCCTTATTCCATATTTCCTAATGGTTAAAAGCCCTTATTTTGGAGTCAGGGCATCTTTCTGTGGTTACCAGGAGAAGGCCAGACTGTGAAGGAGGGGGAACAAACTTTATTTCTCTCCTCTCCCTCTCCTCCTTTCATACCCTCCATCAGGGCTGTGGTGGGTAGAGAACCTTGGTGTTACCAGTCTTAGTTGTAAATTGTCCTGCTTTGGCCAGCTCCTCCTCTAAGCACTGCTCTCCACTCTGTCTCCTCATGAGTAAGCCTCGCCCCCGCCTAGCTCTACACATTCTTAGAGTTCAAAACTCACTTTGGAGAACTTCCCTAGTGGTCCAATGGTTAAGACTTTGTGCTTCCTATGCAGGAGTACAGATTCGACCCCTGGTTAGGGAACTGGGACCCCACATGATGCAAGATGCAGCCAAGAATAAATATAAATAAACAAATTTTTTAAAAACTCACTTTGGAATACTTTGGCTTCAACCTAAGGCTAACTTCTTCTGGCCCAGCCAAACTCAGAAACAAATCTACCTTCTGCAAGGAACGACATCACCTTTGGACTCTCTGTTGGGGATTACCTTGGCAATCAGCCCCTCCTGGTCTGGTTTGTGAATGGCTTGTGCATTAATGTTCAAGACCCAGCCTGGCTGCTGAAATTCCTCCCAATGAATTGTCCTCAGTGGTGTCCTACTCCTTCCCACGTCCATTCTTTGTGCATAATGTTCCTTCTCCCTGAAACTCTTCTCTCACCATCCTGCCTTACTTCTCCAGTTTTCACCTAGTTGATGCCATTCCTCCCAGTCTTTTGGGTTAGGTAATGTTTGGTTGAATTGTGACCCCCAAATTGATATGTTGAAGCCCTCATCCCCAGTACCTTATAACATGATCTTATTTAGAGATAAGTTCTTGGTGGCTCAACTGGTAAAGAATCCACCTGCAATGCGACAGACCTGGGTTCAATCCCTGGGTCAGGAAGATCCCCTGGAGAAGGGAAAAGCTACCCACTCCAGTGTTCTGGCCTGGAGAATTCCATGGGCTGTATAGTCCATGGGGTTGCAAAGAGTCAGACATGACTGAGCGACCTTCACTTTCACTTCTTTACAAAAGAAATCAAGTTAACATGAGAACTTTAATTTGGGCCCTAATCCAATAAGATTGGTATCCTTATCAAAAGGAGAAATCTGGACGGAGATACAGAGAGAAGACAATACGGAAACTCATAAGGAGAAGATGAACTGTCTGCAAGACAAAGAGAGAGGCCCTTGGCCCTCAGAAGAAACCAATCCTGCTGACTTTTTGATCTCAGACTTCTAGCCTCCACAACTCTGAGGCAATGTGTTCCTCTTGTTGAAGCCACTCGGCTCAAGGTAGTTTGTTATAGCAGTCTTTGCAAACAAATTTTGCTTTTCCAGGAAAACAGAATCTGAAATGAAGAGCTGCAGTAGAAAAGTTCACTGGGAGTGCCTTCAGGATCAGCACCTGTTGGGGGGAAGACAGAAGGAGACCAGCCAGAGAGAGGAGTTGAAGGACAATGCATTTGCTATCCAGAGCTCAGCTGAGTCCAAGGTCACCCTGAAGCTGTTAGCCCTTCAGTGTTGTCCGTCTTGAGCATAAGGAAGTCAGGAGGGATGGCCAGACCTTTATGACTAACACCCGCCTCCTTCCAACAAGGATCAGTCATTGGATGTGGGAGGGGACACCTTGGCTTAGGAGACTTCCTTTGACTGAATGCAACTCCTGCAGAGGGATTCAGCAAAGATCCTGCAACACCAAAGCCAGCAGCTGAGGACTGAGTCATCTGTCCTGCAGCGCGGAGCTGAGAAGCATCACAGCATCGGCTACCACCTCCTGGACCAGGTTTGCCTTGCTACACTCCCATCACACCACTGACCTCTGCTTCTGCTCCACAGCCTCACCACAGAGGTAGTAAATTTGTACTGTATTGTACCTTTTTCATTTATAAACTTAAACTTTCATTTATATACTTAATACTTAGAGTAAGAGTTGGACAGTAACTGTGCCAAGACCTGGTTTGTTTTTGTTCAGTTTTACATTATCTATGGGCTTCTTGGTAGTTCAGATGGTAAACAGCCTGCCTGCAATGCAGGAGACCCTGGATTGATCCCTAGGTCGGGAAAGTCCTCATCACATTATCTACATCCAGAAAAAATTGCCTGGACTTTTCAGTGATAGGCATGTAATACATTTTTGTGGCCAAATGAATGAATTACCACTATTCTTGTCCTGAGTATCACATGCTTATCACACCAAACGCCTCTGAGCTCTGGAAGTCCCTACACCTTCAGTTTACCACCTACCATCTCTTCTGCATCATTAGTAAATGAAAACAGATAAAGATGCTTTGAAATTGGAGTGAAAGGACCTGAGTGTGGATCCTTGTACTGAGTGGATCCTTTGGTGTTATGGACTGAATTATCCACCCCCACCTTCATATATTGAAGTCTTAATGCAAGACTGGTTCCAAATAGGAAAAGGAGTACGTCAGGGCTGTATATTGTCACCCTTCTTATTGAACTTATATGCAGAGTACATCATGAGAAATGCTGGACTGGAGGAAGCACAAGCTGGAATCAAGATTGCCAAGAGAAACATCAATAACCTCAGATACACAGATGACATCACCCTTATGGCAGAAAGTGAAGAGGAATTAAAGAGCCTCTTGGTGAAAGTGAAAGAGGAGAGTGAAAAAGTTGGCTTAAAGCTCAACATTCAGAAAACGAAGATCATGGCATCCGGTCCCATCACTTCATTGCAAATAGATGGGGAAACAGTGGAAACAGTGTCAGACTTTATTTTGTGGGGCTCCAAAATCACTGCAGATGGTGATTGCAGCCATGAAATTAAAAGACGCTTACTCCTTGGGAGGAAAGTTAAAAACCAACCTAGACAGCATATTGAAAAGTGGAGACATTACTTTGCCAACAAAGGTCCGTCTAGTCAAGGCTATGGTTTTTCCAGTGGTCATGTATGGATGTGAGAGTTGGACTATAAAGAAAGTTGAGCACTGAAGAATTGATGCTTTTGAACTGTGGCATTGGAGAAGACTCTTGAGAGTCCCTTGGGCTGCAAGGAGATCCAACCAGTCCATCCTAAGGGAGATCAGTCCTGGGTGTTCATTGGAAGGACTGATGTTGAAGCTGAAACTCCAATACTTTGGCCACCTAATGCGAAGAGATGACTCATTGGAAAAGACCCCGATGCTGGGAAAGATTGAAGGCAGGAGGAGAAGGGGACGACAGAGGATGAGATGGTTAGATGACATCACGGACTCAATGGGCATGAGTTTGGGTGAACTCCAGGAGTTTGTGATGGACAGGGAGGCCTGGCGTGCTGCGGTTCATAGGGTCGCAAAGAGTCAGACACCACTGAGTGACTGAACTGAACTGAGTGCCAGCACCTTAGAATAAGACTGTATTGAGAGAGAGAGCCTTTAATGAAATAGTTAAGGTTAAATGTGGTCACATGAATGGATCTTAATCTAGTAAGACTAGTCTCCCTGCAAGAAGAGAGAGACACTAGGAATTCAGGTGCACAGAGAAAAGACGATGTGAGGACACGGACCAAAGGCAGCCATCTGCAAGCCAAGGGGAGGGGCCCCAAGAGGAGCCAACATTGCTGGCACATTGATCTTGGATTTCCAGCCTCCAGAACTGTGAGAAAATTAATTTCTGTTTATTTATTACTCTATCTATTAATAGTCACCCAATCCATGGTGCTTTGTTCTGGAAGCCTTCACTTGGCCACCCTGAGTCTGAGTTTCCTCATCTGTTAATTAGGAGTAATAATTCCCATTGTACGGAGGGAAGGGAGAATTGAATGAGATAATATGTGCAACTCCCGGATGGATGGGAGTGTCATTCACAGTGTGGGGGACAGACTGGCATGTCTATGCAACAGCAGAGAATGAGTTCAATTCAGGATTCACTGATTACCGGGGTGGCTGTGGGACATCCAGGTGGGCAAAGGTACATCTGGTGCTAGATAAGTGTTAAGCTGATATTGATCAACCCTTTTGTTCTCCCTGCCCCCAATTTTTCCTCTCCCTCATTTTCATGCGTTTCATAAGCCACCAAGTCTGGCTTTCTCCACCCAGTCTCTCTACCTCCACTCTACTGTCTCCAATTCCTTATAACCCAGCAGCATAAAACAACTCTCTGCCTGCCTCAGGTGACTGGGGAATCATTTGCTTTATGGAAAAATATAAATAGTGGAAATGCATGACGTGTATGAGAGATAAGTAGAAAGTTTCAGAGTGGAATGGGTTCCTTTGTGTTACAAAGATGGGACTTGGTGGCACAGAATGATTTATGAGGTTTTTGATAGCACTTTCTGTGAGAAGAGACCCGGGAAGGCAGGCAACCATATTTATTAATATGAACTACTTCCTTTAAAAACTGTATACAGAGACATGTAAACAGAGATGCCCGGGGCATGGATTCTCTGCACTTTAGTTGTTTCTGTGCTGTAGAGAAATAAATTTAGAGTGCATTAAATGATTACATCTGGGAAACTGTATCTTATTGTTTATGCTTTGAAATGAGGAAGAGAGAAAAGTGAAGTCGCTCAGTCGTGTCTGACTCTTTGCAACCCCATGAACTGTAGGCCTACCAGGTTCCCCCATCCATGGGATTTTCCAGGCAAGGATACTGGAGTGGGTTGCCATTTCCCTCTCCAGGTGATCTTCCCAACCCAGGGATTGAACCCAGGTCTATCCACATTGTGGACAGATGCTTTACTGTCTGAGCCATTAGGGAAACCTATATTGAAATGAGGAAAGGTCTGTCCTAAGCTCAACGCGTGTGTATGTATACATGTGTGCTTGGATAAGAGAGTGCACAGAGGAAGAAAGGAAAGTGAAGTCGCTCAGTCGTGTCTGACTCTTTGCGACCCCATGGACTGTAGCCTACCAGGCTGCTCCGTCCATGGGAATTTCGCAGACAAGGGTACTAGGGTGGATTGCCATTCCCTTCTCCAGGTCATCTTCCCAACCCAGGAATTGAACCCAGGTCTCCCACACTGTAGGCAGATGCTTTACCATCTGAGCCACCAGGGAAGTTGCACAGAGGGAGAGGAAGAGACCAAATGTTTGTTTATATTTGCTAGTTTTTATCTTATCTCAAGCTGTAATCTTTTTTTCTCTGGATACCCCTACGTGCTAAGTCGCTTCAGTTGTGTTCCAGTCTTTGCGAGTTGATGGGCTGTAACCTGCCAGGCTCCTCTGTCTGTGGGATTCTCCAGTCAAGAATGCTGGAGTGGGTTGCCATGCGCTCCTCCAAGGGGTCTTCCCAGCCCAGAAATCAAAGCTATGTCTCTTACATCTGCTGCATTGGCAGGTGGGTTCTTTACCACTAGTGCCACCTGGGAAGGCTGCAGTCCTCTGATTACAAGTGTAAAGTAGGACTCAACAAAATGGCCAGAAAGAAGAAAATAGAAAATAAAGCTACCCAGAGAGAAGCCCAGACCAGACTTTCCTGTCTGACCCACTCCCTGACTTATTTTCATTCACTGAATTATAAGCCACAGCATGTTATAACCAGGAAGGGACACCAAGGTCATTTGGTCCACTTCCCTCATTTCAAAGAATTGGAGGAAGAGAAGCTGAGTGACCTGACAAACGGCCTGAGGAACAGCCAGTGGAAAANCGGTTCTTTATACAAGTGCTTTCCAGGTAGCTTGGATCCCTGTTTACATTTAGTTATTAATTTTTTTATGATGCACTTTATCTATAAGAGGAATACTCAAGATAGCTTATAAGATGTGATACTGGGGTGGAGTCTGAGAGTCTGCATTTCTGAAAAGTTCCCAGATAATGGTGATACTGCTGGCTTGGGGACCGCACTTTGAGTAGTTGGGGCTTAGAGTGTGAGATCTGGGATAACAATAGTGGTAGAATTCTAGCTCCCTTACTTACTAGTTTTACAACGTTCTCCTTGTGGGCCTCTACCATATCCGTAAAATACTGAGAATAATACAGTGTTGTTATGAGGGTTACATAATCCATGGATACTATTTAGAACAGCTGCTGGAATACAGAAAATACTCAATAAATACTATCTCTTTATTATAGAAAACTATTAAAAGCATATATTGTATCATATTAGAAAGCCGTTTACAGAATTGACTGATGTAGCAAAACAATAAATAAATTCTTATCATTTTTTTCAAGACAGTCACTAGAACATCACCGTACACTGAAGGACATTTAATACACGTTAGACCCAGTATCTAACTTTACTAATTACATAAATCTGAAACTGTTCTAAATGAATTGGTGTAAAGGCTTTGCTGTATATAATTTAAAGATATTATTTTATTTCTATGCCAGAAAGCTTTATCTACATTGTAGGTGTGCACTGAGTTCCAGCTCATTTATTCAAATAGCTTTCTTTGAATTTAGAAAGAGATATTTTTCTTTTAAAAATTCATTTTAATCAAATAGAAATCAGAACTGTTATTAGTATGGACAATAATAATGACTTTAAACATTTATTCAAGCAAAAGCACTAGTATAGTTTAGATAAATTTGGAAGAGTTAGCCAAATCCTTCACAGACAACTGTATACATTTTCACACCACTAGACAATGCAGCCTAATTACCTCATGCTAGAATCACAACGGTGATATCACTCACCTGGAGCTAGATATCCTGGAATGCAAAGTCAAGTGGGCCTTAGGAAGCATCACTATGAACAAAGCTATTGGAGACGTTGGAATTCCTATTAGGATTTAAGCTATTTCAAATCCTAAAAGATGATGCTGTGAAAGTGTTATACTCAATACGTCAGCAAATTTGGAAAACTAAACAGTAGCCACAGGACTGAAAAAGGTCAGTTTTCATTCCAATCCCTAAGAAAAGCAATACCAAAGAATGTTCAAACTACTGCACAATTGCATATATCTCACACGATACCAAAGTAATGCTCAAAATTCTCCAAGCCAGGCTTCAACAGCACATGAACTGTAAACTTTCAGATGTTCAAGCTGGTTTTAGAAAAGGCAGAGGAACCAGAGATGAAATTCCCAACATCTGTTGGATCACTGAAAAAGCAAGAGAGTTAGGAAAAACATCTATTTCTGCTTTATTGACTATGCCAAAGCCTTTGACTGTGTGGATCACAACAAACTGTGGAAAATTCTTAAAGAGATGGGAATACCAGACCACTTGACCTGCCTGCTGAAAAATCTGTATGCAGGCCAGGAAGCAACAGTTAGAACTGGACATGGAACAACAGACTGGTTCCAAATCGGGAAAAGAGTTCGTCAAGGCTCTATATTGTCACCCTGCTTATTTAACTTATAGAGGCCAGGGGTGGCGCCTGAGAGGAGCCACCCCGCATCTGAGGCCAGGGGCGGCGCCCGAGGCCAGGGGCAGCGGCAGGAAGGAGCAACCCCATGCCGGAGGCCAGGGCAGCAACCGGGAGGAGCAACCCCACCCCCAAGGACAGGGGCAGCGGCCGAGAGGAGCAACCCCACATCCAGGGAGTGGTGGCTGTGTGGGCAGAGGAGGGCCTAGAGGAGGCATCCCACGTTCAAGGTCAGGAAGGGCGGCAGGAAGAGATACCCCTCATCCAAGGTAAGCAGCAGCGGCTGCGCTTTGCTGGAGCAGCCGTGAAGAGATACCTCACGCCCAAGGTAAGAGAAACCCAAGTAAGATGGCAGGTGTTGNCTTTTCCATGGGGATGGTCTTGATCCCTGTCTCCTGTACAATGTCACAAACCTCCTTCCATAATTCATTAGGCCCTCTGTCTATCAGATCTAGGCCCTTAAATCTATTTCTCAGTTCTACTGTATAATCACAAGGGATTTGATTTAGGTCATACCTGACTAGTCTAGCGGTTTTCCCTACTTTCTTCAATTTGAGTCTGAATTTGGCAATAAGGAGTTCATGATGTGAACCACAGTCAGCTCCTGGTCTTGTTTTTGTTGACTGTATAGAGCTTCTCCATCTTTGGCTGCAGTGAATATAATCACTCTGATTTCAGTGTTGACCATCTGGTGATGTCCATGTGTAGAGTCTTCTCTTGTGTTGTTGGAAGAGGGTGTTTGCTATGACCAGTACATTTTCTTGGCAAAACTCTATTAGTCTTTGCCCTGCTTCATTCCTCATTCCCAGGCCAAATTTTCCTGTTACTCTAGGTGTTTCTTGACTTCCTACTTTTGCATTCCAGTCCCCTATAATGAAAAGGACATCCTTTTTGGGTATTAGTTCTAAAAAGTCTTGTAGGTCTTCATAAAACCGTTCAACTTCAGCTTCTTCAGTGTAACTGGTTTTCTCATCAGTGTTGATTAATTTTTATAAGATGCCAGCTTCATTACTGATTTTAAAATGCTCACTGGCTGCTGTTGTTAGGATACTTCCTTGACTTGGTATTCAAGGCCTTCATAATTTGGCCCCAAACTGTTTCATAATCTCTGTCCCACTCCTCTGCTCTTTGTCACCCCAGACTATGCATTTTCCCAAATTGGAAACTTGATGTCCTGTGTTCACTCGGAATACAGTGTCCTCATCCCTCCTCCGGCATCTGTACATTCTACTTCCATTCTTCCAAAGAAGGTCCATCTTTTCCTCCTTGCAGCCAAAACACTGCAGCACACGGCAGTTCTTTCAGGGCTAACATGTGGTTTGCCCCTCCACATCCATGTTCCATCCTCTCCACTCTGCTCATTGCCCCAGGAGGTGAGTGGCTTGGGGTGGCTCCCTTACTCCCCCAGTACTGCACTCTGTATGGTTTTCCCCTTTACAAACACTCCCCTTTGTAAAGAGTCTTTTCAAAAAGTTAAAGTCTCCTCAAATTCCCAGTTTAAATCTGACATCCGCTTCCTGCCAGGACCTTGACTGATATCTTTCCCTTCTGCTATTTACTAGCCAGCTTTATTTATTGCTTTAAGCCTTCGTATACCATATCAAATGCTGTCTTGAATTAATGGCTATTTTCCTCTGTGATTATACATTTCCAGCCTCACTTAAGTTTCCTGAAGGAAAGAAATTATTAGACTCCTACATATGCTTGATCATCCCCCTTACCACTGCTATTGCAATCAGACTTAGCACATATTTTTCTTTTTGTTATGTGTCCCTATGTAAAGATGACTAAATGGGTTACCAAAAGGAGATCTGTTTAAAACCTAAGCAAATATATACTTGAATGTATCTAATTATAAGGAAACAAATGATTGAAGAGAGTTGATAATAATATATTGCACCTACCTTCTCTAAGTAATTGGTTCCACTTTAATCCTGCTCAAGATTAAGTAAATCATTACAATAACTCAGAGACATTTCCATTGGTTTCACTTTACTTACTTCCTGGCCAGTGGCAGCAGCTATAAAGGATGGTACCAACTTCAAGCACCTGACAAGCTTTATGTCCCTTAGAAATGGCTTCTAAAAGGGCCAGGTAAAAATTTTCCAGAAATCAAAGAAATGATAAAAGGTAAATTTACCTCTCATAACTTTTATGAAGACTAAAGGAAAAAATATATAATACCTAGCTCAGTACCTGGAACATGGCATTATTCAATGAGGTAGCTCTCTTCCTCCTTATATTCAGATGCAAATATAGCATATATATAATTTTATTAAAAATGTAGAGTTTTATATACAGAGTGCACATAGGTTTAATTATAAATGAGTTGCATACATTATATGTAGCATTAACATAATACAGATTGTGCTTTTGGAAACTTAAACTGAGAACAAGATATATAAGCTTTTAGCTATAGTAAATATGGCAAACATTAAGAAAAATTACCATTTTCCAAAATTCATAAGCAAGAGAATCACTACCTAAGACAATTTGCTGAAAATTACATGTGATCTGTACAGTGTCTTTGTGGCTATTGTGAAGTGCAAATATGGAAATGTTTTGATCATTTTAATTGCCCTATGCATTATAATTAGCTATAAATTCAATCTCTCTACATTTTTTACAGATGCTTTAAAAAGAAAGACCACTAAATCCACTGACAAGAAAAGAGTTACAAAGAGCCAGCTAAAAAGTATCTTTATTTTCTTGTAAAAATCTCATAAATAATGGGAAATTGAATCCCAGCTTTGCATTGGAGTGAGATGGGTTTCTGCATACAACCTTCGTATCTGCTTCCTTCTCTTCTTGCTTTTCTTATTCCTCTGATACTTGTCCAGGACACCTGAACAGAAGTAGCATAGCCAGAACTAATTAGGAGATTTTTGTGGTTTCCACCACATGACTCAACATCCCAAAGATAGTAAGGATTCCTAAAAGACCACCGGGGAAGCAATTAGCAGATGGGCTCCAGTCTAACACTATGGAAACAGAATTGAAAGTCAAATGCGTGCTAAAACACAATGCTTGGAGCATGTATTATACATTTAAAGAACATGGGTAGCAACCATGATTCAGTGGTAATTGAGTATGGTTTCTATAGCAATATGATTTATTTCCAGTAGAATTTGTCAACCTAAAATAGCAGGTTTCCCTTTATTCAGAGAAACAAATAAAAAGGGCATCAATATTTGTTTTTCCATTATGCAAAGATTATAATGTTTGCTTATGGCCAAGAGACGATAAGTCACATCACAGAACCAACATGCAATAAGGTCACCAATGTTTTTCTGGAACTAAATGGATGCTCATTGTTCTTGGGGAGCTGCAGCAAAGGACACCAGGTTCTGGCTGTGTCAAGTCAAGGCTGGAGGTTGCTACAGTGCCTGCAAGAGTCTTAGAATACCCGTGAGTGTACACTGGCTTTCCTTAAGTGCAAACAGAATTTCAAGAGATAGAAGGGATTTTCTCCAGGAAGGAGCATTCAGCCTTGAGCAGAGCAAGGATGTGTAGAACTAGAAGAAAACAATAGGAATGAAAACTAACATTTCCTGTCTTCCTCCCTGTCAGACACCACTCCAGGCGCCTCCTACAAACGATCTCAGTTTCTTTTCCCAGCAACCCCATGGGGTAGGTACCACTACTATCCCTGAACTCCAGGTGTGAAAACCAGTGCACAAGCCATTTAGTGTCTTGCCCAGGGGTACGCAGTTGGGAATGGTGATGGAAAATGTGAGTTCTGGAAGTCTGGCCCTAAACCCTGAACTTTTAACAAATTTCCTATGTAGGCAAGGAAGTGAAAAAGGGAACATTGCTGGCCCAAAATCCCACAGTGACTTAAGGGACCAAACTTAAGACCTTGGACTGTAGGTTCACTGGCATTTCCTTCATGCCAGGCCAGCTCTTCATGCCCAGGCTAGAGTACTAGGAGAATGAAGAGATTCATGGCAAGCAGAGTGATAGAAGTGCCAAAGGCACCTGTTCTTCCTGACGCTTTTTATTTCTTTATTTGGCTGCCCTGGGTCTTCATTGCATTGTGCAAATTTCTCTAGTTGTGGTGCACAGGCTTAGTTTCCCCGAGGTATGTGGGATATTAGTTGCCTTTTTTTTTTTTTTTTTTAGCTGCTAAGTCATGTCCAACTCTACTGCAGCCCCTCGGACTGTAGCCAGCCAGACTCTTCTGTCCATGGGATTTCCCAGGCAAGAATATTGGAGTGGGTTGCCATTTCTTTCTCCAGATGAGCTTTCTGACTCAGGGATCAAACCTGAGTCTCCTGCACTGCAGGCAGATTCTTTACCACTGGGGGACCAGGGAAGCCCAAGGACCAAACCTGCATCCCTTAAATTGGAAGGCAGATTCTTAACCACTGGGCCACCAGGGAAGTCCCTCTCATACTTTCTAATAAACACATGCATCCTATTACTTTCAAACAGTTCTCTCCAAGACTCCCTTGACAGCTCAAACTCTGCTAGAGCTACTCTAAGTGTGTGCCATAGTTTTGGTGGAGTTGCAGTTTGATTATCTGATAATTATTAAGCCTCAGATTTTAACTGGAAATTTCCCTGCCACACAGTGAGTGTTGTGTTTGGAGGAAAGGGGTTTGCTCTGCAATCCTCTTAGTCAGAGAGTGATGATATCATAGAATAGTTGCATTCCACACTCCAGCTATCTTTGCTGATCTTGCAGATAAAAATAACTTGATTATAAACAGGGATACTGGCTGCTACCTGCTGAGACTGAAATCCCAAAGAGTTTGTCTATGAGCTTGACTGTGAAGATAAACATGGGGGAAGCAGTGCTGCATAGTGATAATCTCACATCTGCAAATGGGTCTGATCTCAGCTCTAACATCTACTAAGTCAGTAATTCCAAGCAAGTTATATAATCCCCCAAGCCTCAATTTCCTCATCTATTAAATGAGGTTAACAATACCACCCTCATAGTGTTATCAAAATTAGTCAAGATAATCAATATAAAGATGTTCTAACAGCATCTGGCCCATGCTAAGCCTCACCCCCTGCTCCCCTTGCCCTCAGCACTTCAGCAATATTGAACTTCTCTTAGTTCCCCCAAACACCTTGTTCTCTAAGCCTTTTACTCTGCCTGGAAGGTTCTTCTTCTGTTTGTCCTCTGGAAAAATCTCTCTTAATTCTTCAAGTTTCATTCAAGTGCTTCATGACTCACCTAGACATTCTTATGTATCTCTTCTGTCCTTATACCATTTCTAATCATCCACCATTATAACACTCACTAAATTGTGATGATTTCTCAATGTGTCTTTTCATTCTACTTCCTAAGTGGACATTAATTCTTGGTGCCCAGTGCAGAACCTGGCGCATCATGGGTATTTAATAAACAGTTGTTGAGTCAAACAACGGCAAAATTGCACTCATCTCACACGCTAGTAAAGTAATGCTCAAAATTCTCCAAGCTAGGCTTCAGCAATACGTGAAACGTGAACTTCCAGATGTTCAAGCTGGTTTTAGAAAAGGCAGAGGAACCAGAGATCAAATTGCCAACATCCGCTGGATCATGGAAAAAGCAAGAGAGTTCCAGAAAAGCATCTATTTCTGCTTTCTTGACTATGCCAAAGCCTTTGACTATGTGGATCACAAGAAACTGTGGAAAATTCTGAAAGAGATGGGAATACCAGACCACCTGACCTGCCTCTTGAGAAACCTATATGCAGGTCAGGAAGCAACCGTTAGAACTGGACATGGAACAACAGACTGGTTCCAAATAGGAAAAGGAGGACGTCAAGGCTGTATATTATCATCCTGCTTATTTAACTCTATTCGGAGTACATCATGAGAAACACTGGACTGGAAGAAGCACAAGCTGGAATCAAGATTGCCGAGAGAAATATCAATCACCTCAGATATGCAGATTAACCCACCCTTATGGCAGAAAGTGAAGAGGAACTCAAAAGCCTCTTGATGAAAGTGAAAGAGGAGAGTGAAAAAGTTGGCTTAAGGCTCAACATTCAGAAAATGAAGATCATGGCATCTGGTCCCATCACTTCATGGGAAATAGATGGGGAAACAGCAGAAACAGTGTCATACTTTATTTTTCTGGGCTCCAAATCACTGCAGATGGACACTACAGCCATAAAATTAAAAGACGCTTACTCCTTGGAAGAAAAGTTATGACCAACCTAGACAACATATTCAAAAGCAGAGACATTACTTTGCCAACAAAGGTCCATCTAGTCAAGGCTATGGTTTTTCCAGTGGTCATGTAGGGATGTGAGTTGGACTGTGAAGAAAGCTGAGTGTCGAAGAAATGATGATTTTGAAGTGNCGCTTACTCCTTGGAAGAAAAGTTATGACCAACCTAGACAACATATTCAAAAGCAGAGACATTACTTTGCCAACAAAGGTCCATCTAGTCAAGGCTATGGTTTTTCCAGTGGTCATGTAGGGATGTGAGTTGGACTGTGAAGAAAGCTGAGTGTCGAAGAAATGATGATTTTGAAGTGTGGTGTCAGAGAAGACTCTTGAGAGTCCCTTGGACTGCAAGGAGATCCAACCAGTCCATTCTGAAGATCGGCCCTGGGATTTCTTTGGAAGGAATGATGCTAAAGCTGAAACTCCAGTACTTTGGCCACCTCATGTGAAGAGCTGACTCACTGGAAAAGACCATGATGCTGGGAGGGATTGGGGGCAGGAGGAGAAGGGGATGACCAAGGATGAGATGGCTGGATGGCATCACTGACTTGATGGGCGTGAGTCTGAGTGAACTCCGGGAGTTGGTGATGGACAGGGAGGCCTGGCATGCTGCAATTCATGTGGTGGCAAAGAGTCGGACACGACTGAGAGACTGAACTGAAGTGAACTGAAGTGTTCTGAATAATAATTCACTGAGATATGAGTATATAAAACATCAAGAACAACTAACTAGGAATTGTCTCGTGCACTAAAATCAAGGTCTATGTAAACAGCTGTATTTCTTTCATCACTCCGAAGGGATATCCAGCTCCTGGACAATTTCACTGTGATGGAAATAGAGCGAAGTCCAGAATCCAGCTCATTCACACAGTTCAAAGCTTCTCTGGTCTAGACTGCTCTAGCAGGCAGGATACTAGCAGACTGATAAGGGCAGATTTCCACATTTTCTAAATAAGAACTGAGGAAATACACATTAAAAAAAAAAAGAAAGAAACCCTGTACAGACTCACTGCAGAATGTCACCTCTTATGTAGCCTGCTGACCAGCCAATGTGAAGCATCAGCTCACGATCCATGAAGAGAGGAAAAGTCAGCAGTATCAGGATAAAGGCCAGGTACCCCAGAGGCTTATGGGGGAAAGGCCCCACAGAGAAGGACAGGTAAAGCTTTCAATGAGACAGGTCCCACAAGAATTTTTCACTTGTCTCAGGCTTGAAAGGGACTCTGAAGTTCCATAATTGCTTTTGTAGAATGCATTTTTCTTTTGTAGAAACTATCTGCAGTGTTGTGGTTGGAAGGTGTGCATGCGTGTGCATGCAGAAGAAACACCACCATATCTTCCTAAAGATACAGGACAATATGATACCTTTAAAAACATCAATACTGAGGGCTAGTTATACAGTTGAAGCTAAACAGTTGAATTACAGTTTGAATGTGTGCCTTTTGCAGGACTAAAATTATGGCAGATTCAAAAATTGATCCCAATTCCATTTCACTGATGTTAAAAAATATTTCAACTCATACTCTCACAGGTAGAATGAATTGTGTACTGGCCATGTGTGGAGGTTTTGCTTTGATGGTTTTATGCTTCAAGCTATGATCTAACACTCTCCAGCTGTGAAAGCAACATATGGATTCTAAATTCTCTGTACCTCATCTGTTAATTCCCCCTGCTAATGTCAACTCAATGTGAGAAGCTAATGGAGAAGCTAATTCAACTCAATGTGACACTCACCTTGCACAAAAGAGAATCCAGTTAACATTTCTCATCACTTTCCCATGTGGTTGTTATTAGGTTTTCATAGGATAGTGGTCATTCAGTTCCTTGCGGTGGGCACTCAATGTGAGTCATTCTGCTTTTCCTATCTGCTCTCTCACTCATTACCCCCCAAAGTAGAATCAAAGCCCTTATCAGGGGTTTTGGGAGAGGAATCAGGCAAGAGGAACTCAGTCCTTTCTTCTCTCCCTCATCTAGGAAGTCAGCTGCTCCTAGATAGCAAGTGTTCTGAATCTCTGTGTTCTAAGTTTTTTAGTAGGAGAGCTCCATATGGTCGGTGGCAGGCGGGAGGACTATTGGCTGTCCAGATGAGCTTGTGGCCACGTGGTTGAGCCTGCCTGAATCCAGGGTTCAGGACTGGAAGCCATTTCTTGCTGCTCTTAAACCACATTCACCACCTAGTGATAAAGATCAGCAAGAGGGGACTCCATCTGCCTGACTGTTCTGTATATTCCAACTGGCTTAAAACTGGGTCAGGGAAAAGGAGTATATCTATAAGCTCCCTAAATCCTCGGTAGGTTTGCAGACACAGTTGATATCACCTACGTGTTAACACCTTGTCTTTGCCACAGCAGACAGATGGCAGTGTCTACAGGGCACCCTCTGGTCCTTCAGGCTGTCACCCAGTGATCAACTGGATGTCCAGGAGAAAAGCCATCTGCAGTAAAATCTTCAGTGTTGACTGATTTCTGTGGTGCAGATGCTCACACCATTGCTGCTTTCAAGTGACACTCAAGACATCATTGAACAGAGTTGGGAGGAGACAGACACAATCTGCTCTGCACACCAGCAAGGCGCCAACTCAGCTGACTCGCTGCACCTTTCTGGAGCCAGGGCAAACATCCTCCAGAGAGGCAGATGGCTGCGGTGCACGGCTAGATGCACCCCTCTCAGCTGGACTTCCTGTTTGGGGATTGTTTGCTACCCTGAGAACTGGCCCAAAGGCCAAACCTTTGTGCTATATTCAGCGGCAAGTCCACTCTCAGTTCAATTTACAGTAGAAAGAAACAGGATGAGAACAAGGTCACCTGGCAAGTGACCACCCCAGGAGTCAGCCCAGCATGGGTCAGGAGGACTGTCTTCCTAAATCCCTGCAGTTACACATTCCCTGGTCTTATTCTAGAGTTTAGTTAATCACTTCCCCGTCACGTAGGAAAGGCCATTTTTCCTGTCCCTAGCTCTGATTTCCTCAGCAAGGGAAATACTAGAGTTTGCATTCTATTGAGTGACGGTAGGCTGGTTGCTTACACCATCCTGATTCTTACTTTCCATATTTGAAAAAAGTAGAGATTGTGATATTTTCCTAGAAGGTTGTTAGAGATATTATGAATGATATTTCTAAAGCAGCTAGGATAGGGTGTCGCTTGCGGGCAGGATACAATAAATGATAGATACGTAATCTCTCCTGTGTTGTGGGAGGGGTGCAGACACAGCCCAAGGAGATGAAGTGGTAAGTGGAGCTCCCTAAATGCAGTTTGTTCTGTTTGCCTTTCCATTTCCTCAATTTGGAATGTGTGCCCCCGTTTTATCCATGTTGCGGACCACACATGCGTCCTTCCAACAGCACCTTCTTCTGGCCCCCCTCTCAGAAGTCATCACTCTTATGGAACTAAGGGGACTGTAAACAGAAGTGTGTGGAGGCAGGACCTTTCCTTCTAGCAGTGGGTAAAGGTAAAATGCACCTGTATTATTAGCATTTTTCACACTTTAAAATAGGCATTTTAAGTGCATGCATAATATTCCATTTTGTAGATACACCATATTTTGTGATAATTTCCTTAACTAGATCCTCAGTTAGGTTGTTTTCAATATTTCACTATTATAAAAAATACTTTTTCACATATCTATGTGCAAAAATGCTTTCCTACATTCAGGTTGTATCTTTAACAGATTATATTTGTTACAGTGTTTTTACATACAGCAAGCAGGAAATGCATGCCTAATAAGAAACACCTCTGAAGCCATTTCAAGCCCTACCTGAGGAAAGCTGTGCAGTTTTCTTCACAGGCAACCTACAATGATGGTCTAGATCCCTCCCCTACTCCCTGCTGTCCCTCAGTACTTCTTCCATATTTTTTATATAACTTCCTAAAATAATCCAATAACTCCAGAACAAAAATTTCCCTCAGAGTCTTGGTAAATTGACTTCTTCGGCCAGGTTCCTCCAAGAAACACCATGAAACAAAGATTCAGGTGCAAATAGTTTATCTGAAGATGAAAAGGTGGTAAGGTGAGATAAGAAAGCCAATAAAGGCTGCCTATTGAGCCAGTTCGGAGAAGGCGATGGCACCCCACTCCAGTACTCTTGCCTGGAAAATCTCATGGACAGAGGAGCCTCGTGGGCTGCAGTCCATGGGGTCACTAAGAGTCGGACACGACTGAGCGACTTCACTTTCACTTTTCACTTTCATGCATTGGAGAAGGAAATGGCAACCCACTCCAGTATTCTTGCCTGGAGAATCCCAGGGATGGTGGAGCCCGGTGGGCTGCCGTCTATGGGGTTGCACAAGGTCGGACACAACTAAAGTGACTTAGCAGCAGCAGCAGCAGCAGCATTGAGCCAGTTGGGCTTCCGAGGTGGCACTAGTGGTAAAGAATCCACCTGCCAATGCAGGACATGCAAGAGCCGAGGATTCGATCCCTGGGTGGGGAAGATACCCCTGGAGTAGTAAATGGCACCCCACTCCAGTATTCTTGCCTGAAAAATTCCATGGACAGAGGAGCCTGGGGGGCTACAGTTCATGGGGCCACAAAGAGTCAGACATGACTAAGTGCATACATGCAGATTGAGCCAGTTATCACTGTGGTTGACTGGGACTTAGGCCCCTGAGAGAACCTCTTGGAGGAAGTATAAACATGCCTTGGATATCCCCCACTAGACATAGGGGCCCTGGGGTATTCATTCACCAACTCCTGTTGGTTATTAACTAAGTAGGACAAGATAGAGGATCATTTCTTGGGGAATTTAAGCAGAGCAGCCTTCCAGAGAGGAACCGTGTAATGCTGTCATCCCTGGCTTTGTTTGCTGCAAAGTGATGTCACCACGGCTCATGGACAGAGGGGAAGAGACCCTGACGGATGGGCAAGAATGGCTCTGCCCAAGCTTGTGACATTGGGAAAACCTCCCAGACTTCATGGACACAGTCCAGATGCACGAGCTGGGAGGGGAGTTTGGAGAGGAAGGCTCTGCAGGAGGAAACAGATGGCACCGACAACCTTCTCAGAGGAGCCATTGCGTCA
Organism: Neotragus moschatus; assembly: GCA_006410615.1. NCBI lineage: Eukaryota > Metazoa > Chordata > Mammalia > Artiodactyla > Bovidae > Neotragus > Neotragus moschatus. The sequence continues at coordinate 220,262 of SJYA01000228.1, forward strand.
TCCTCTTCTTTGATTCTGCAGATGTAATTATACCAGCTCTCAAGGATGAGGGAATTTGCCACAGATCAGCAAGCTTTTCCAAAGAATAAAATATCTACACATATATATGTAAATGTTTTACCCTCTGGAAATTTATTTTTTGTGTATATATCACCAGTTTTAAGAAGACGAATGAGTATTACAAATTCTGATTTTTCATTATGAGAAATACTAAACAGAATGTATTGTTTGTGTATACATGCTTATGTGCCTAGAGATTTAGGATCTTATATAACCTGAAATTTTTTTTCCCTTTCAGATACATCCAGATGTTTTTAGTCTATGCAAAGTAATGCATAGTAATGATGGACATAGTAATGAATGGGGTCAACCCTTATAAATGAGCCTGTCTTGAACAAGTCCTGCAGAAGACTAACAGCAACCCCACGGTTAGGCTTGCTAGATTCCTGGGTCAGGCTTTCTAAATGAAGGTCAATGCATACTGCATTATTTCAATTGATTTGCAAGATGTAGAAATATAAAAGAGTTTTTGAAACATAACTATTTCAAAATTTGTTTGTTTTTTTAACTGCACTTGGAAAATTATTTTTCTATTATTTTGCTCTTTGGAGTTAAAATACTGAAACATCAGAAACACAGTTAATCTGAGACAAATCAAGTCTCAGAAATTTTGGAAGCACTCACCTTTTGCAATGTCTGGCATACAGTTAGTGCTCAACAAAGTCATTTTCCCCTGTCTCCCCTCATTGCCAGGGGTCATCTGGGAAAATACCCTATCTCCTCATCATTCTTGCCTGTTGGCCTTCCTATTCCCATTCTTAGTCTGACTCCAAACATGAACTATCTTTGGATGTTTCTGCTTACAGCTTATACTGCTCCTGGTGCTGGGAATGCGATGACACACTGCAGTTATCTTCTCATCTGGCTTTCTTCTTCCTCAGGCCGCCCAATTCCATGAGTGGGGTCAACCCATAAGTGAAGCCTGTCTTGAACAAGTCCTGCAGAAGACTAATAGCCACCCCATGGTTAGGCTTGCTAGATTCCTGGATCAGACTTTCTAAACGAAGGTGAATCTTCTCTTGACTTGAGGAGGGAGATAGTTTTTAAAAGCAATGACTCTGAATGGAAAACAAAGACAAATCAATGACTCTAGATGGAGCAAAGATAGCTGCCTAATCGAAATCTAGATTAAATGTTTTTTTCTCACTCTCTTTCACTTTCACCCATAGAAGTTTTCATTTAATAAACATGGACAGAGTGTCTGCCCTGGACCAGGCCCTGCACAGGCACTGGGTTAAGATGAATTATACTTGGTGCCTGTCCTCATAGAGGTCATAGCCAAGTGGGGGAAGAAAAGCAAGCAGCAGATAAGAAGAGGGGAGTATGGTGAGGACTATGGCAGAGTCAGGCACAGGGAGCTTCTAGAATTCAGAGGAGGAGTGCCTCAACCAATTTGAAAAAATTTGCTCCTCACAGTCCACCCCTGGCCAATTAATCACCATTACGGTACAAGCAGTGGTCCTGGCACAGAGAATAAGAACTGATTTTTCCTGATTCTAGTTTGGCTCCCAAGTGAGTGCAAATGGTGTGTCTTAATATTTGCATTCTTCCTGTTAGAGCTGTAAAGCCTGTTGAGATACAGATCTCAGTCTGAGAGTCTCTTGGACGCTGTGTCCCTGAGGACATCTCAGAAAGCGGCAATGCCAGGACTGTCAATGGTATTATCAGATCTCCTCCCAGTGGAACCTGGGTTCAGAACCACTGGTCCATATTGAATTGAAGCTCATGCCCTTGGGTTTCCAGACTGGTCCATTGGTACCCCCTAACGGATGGTGCTCATCACCACCTCCTTGCCTATCATCACCCCCAAACTGGGTTTGATCAAGTAGAACATCTTCATTCCTCTAATTTTTCCTTTCAGAGGTATATCCACTGAGCCTGTTTATTCTCACAATGGGATGGTGAGCTGAGAGCCTGAGAAGATGCTCTCAGCTGATTCCAACTCAGAAAACTAAGAGATGTGGCACTTTGGCTCTTCTGGTTTCCACCCTGGTGGCTCAGATGGTAAGGAATCCACCCACAATGCGGGAAACCTGGGTTCTAACCCTGGGTTGGGAAGATCCCCTGGAGAAGGGAACAGCTACCCGCTCCAGTAGAATTGCCTGGAGAATTCCATAGACAGAAGAGCCTGGGGGGCTACAGTCAATAGAGTCGCAGAGTCGGACATGACTGAGGGACTTTCAGTTTATTGCCCTGATCAGAGAGGAAGCTGCCTCTTGTGATACTGCAGGTGGAAACAGACTTGGAAGGAAAGATCTAGGAGATTCCCGTAACCTGTGGCAGAACGCGAAAGTGGAAGGAGTTGGGGGCCAGCATCTGAGAGCAGCCTAGTGGGGCAGAGGTGGAAGCCAGAGGAAAGTCTCATCAACCAGGCAGAACTCAACAGCAGAGGATCTATAGAGGAGGGTGAGATTTAAAGTGTCTAAAAGAATCCTCATAATGTTCTTAAAATAATGTTTAAAAATAAACAAAAATCAACCTGAAAATATTACATGCTTTGAAACTGACAGATATTTATCTTTTTTTTTTTTTTGTTAAGGAAGAAAACTGACTTACAAATTATGGGAGTTGCTGGAAGCATCAGCTCACACTCTAGGGAGGAGTTGTTTATGAATGTAGGGGAGGAGGGAGACTTTCTCAGAAAACAAATTTTCTTTTCTGATTGAAAAAGGTTTTTACACTGCTCTATGAGTATAGTGTAAACACAGTGTCACTTTTTCTGGGTTTGCTCTGTGGAAGGAAAAGAGAGGCACCCCTCCAAAGAGGAGAAGAGACGTGATGTTATGTTTTTCTCACTCTGCTCACAGTTCCTCCTTAGATTAATGAATGGCAACATGACAAAAGTAACAGACAGTAACTACGGCTTCCGCCTGGAACAATCACGTTATTCCTCTGCAGAGCTGGGCTTCAGATAAGCTGAGAAACTTCAATGGCAAATTAAGTAAAGGAGAGAGAAATGCCAGGGGTTTATCTACAGAGAGATATAGAAAATTTTAGCAATCATAATCAATGAAGCTTAGTAATAAGATGCTAAAAATACATGTAGGTGTTTATTTTTAAACATCTTGCTCCATAGGAAGAGCGTATTTAAATACAGTGTTCTATAATGTACTTATATGTATTTTAATAATATTATATTTGATAAGCTTATGGCTGGATAGAAAAGCAAGGTATCTTTCTCAATTCACTTGCCTGCTATGCGGACTTATTTCTGACGAAAAGTAACCTCAAGTAACCTCAAATCAGGATATCCAAGTTTCAGGAACACTTTGTAAGTGAGTTGGAATTATAAAACTCTTAAGTGATTAATTTGGAACCTAAATACAAAAAGGACAAAAAGTACTCTATAAAAAGTACTCTTATCTGAATAATAATATGTTAAACTCACAGTGACCAAAACATCTTAAATATTGAATTTAAAGCCCTGAAGGAAAACCACTCCCGTAGAGCTCTAAAGACAATTGACATAAAAAAAGGACTCTGCAAAAATGATTTTGGAAGTCAAATGGGGACTCCTATGGTTTTAATCATCCGAGTTAGAATCAAAGCCAGGGGCTTCCCTGGTGGCCCAGTGGTTAAGAATCCACCTGTCAGTGCAGGAAACCCGGGTTCAATCCCTGGTCCAGGAAGATCCCCCGTGCCTGTGTGACACAACTACTGAGCCCGCATGCCCCATCTGCTGAAGCCGGTACACCTGGAGCCTGTGCTCTGCAACAAGAGAAGCCACAGCAGTGAGAAGCGAAGAGCACCGCAACTAGGGAGTAGCCCCTGCTCACCATGACTAGAGAAAGCCCACATGCAGCAGAGAAGACCCGTTGCAACGATAAATAAGTACGTAAGCCAAAGCAGCCTCTCATAAGAACGTCATCCCCCAACACTGAAGATGATGCTGTGATTCTTTGGTGGTATGAGATATAAGCAAATCCTTCAAAACCACAAGGTGGTTCGTTTTTTGGTGTATCACATCTTGAAAAAGATTAGATAGCAGGAAAGCCAGCTAACCCTCCTAGACAGGTGGCACAGAAACTAGCGGTCCTGTTATGCACTGTCTGAATTAACTGACTCACAGAATCTATGAGCATACTAAAACAGTTGTTCCATCCTTTGAAATGTTCTTTTTTTGCAGTGGGGAGGGGAGTGAGTGGGAGAATAAGGAGGAGGGTAATTATACAGAAGTAATAACTGCAATGGTCAGTATCAAGTCCCCCAGGCCAGAGACTGTCTGTGACAGTGACTAGAGAATAGACCTCCAGTCTTCATCCAAGATGGAGAGGTACATGCCAATCATTTGGATTTGAGGAGAGGATCTCAGGGTCCAAGTGCTTCTTTATTGCACTTTTGGTCAATCGTTTCTTGGATGACGCACATACCCCCACTTCTAGAAGTCTTGGTACCATCAAAGCCTGAGCCCTTTGAGGGGTCTGCTAGGTTTTTTTTTTCTTCTTCTTCACCTTTCCTTCTGCCAAGCTCAGGATTCTGCTTTCTTTGATCTGCTAAGATTATCTGCCACTTATTCCCTTAATTGCCTAGCTTCTAAGATGTTGATGCTTCCATTTCTTTTCTCCCCCCCATCACATTTTAATGAAAGCATTTGTTTTATTTTATTAACGTATAGTTTTACCAAGTAACATTAAACTCCCTTCTAGAGGAAATAAGCATCAAGTTCTTAGTTCATCTCCCCGTCTTTCTCTTCTCACTTATTTTATCTCAGTTATCTATTATATAACAAACTCCCTTACAACCTAGAAGTTTTTTTTTAATTTCTTTATTTATTTTAATTGGTGGTTAATGACTTTATTGTGGTGGTTTTTGCCATACACTGACATGAATCAGCCTTGGGTGTACATGTGTCCCCCCCATCCCAAGCCCCCCTCCCATTCCCATCCCCATCACATCCCTCTGGGTTGTCCCAGGGCACCAGCTTCATCAAACCTGGACTGGTGATCTATTTCACATATGCTAATATACATGCTTCAATGCTATTCTCTCAAATCACCCCACCCTCGCCTTCTCCCACAGAGTCCAAAAGTCTGTTCTTTATATCTGTGTCTCTTCTGCTGTCTTGCATATTGGGTCATTATTACCATCTTTCTAAGTTCCATATATATGCATTAATATACTGTATTAGTGTTTTTCTTTCTAACTTCCTTCACTCTGCATAATAGGCTCCAGTTTCATCCACAGCAAATGCGTTCTTTTTAATAGCTGAGTAATTCTATTGTGTTTATATGCCACAGCTTTCTTATCCATTCATCGGCCAATGGACATCTAGGTAGCTTCCATGTCCGAGCTATTGCAAACAGTGCTGCAATGAACATTGGGGCATATGCCTCTTTCAATTCTGGTTTCCTCAGTATATATGCATAGCAATGGGGCCTTCCATTTCTTTCCTTTGTGATTTTTATGCTTTAAAACATCACCTTATTGTTTTAGTGGGAATTGCCAGGGCGGGTGCAGGAAATGGAATTACATGCATAGGTTCAATTTAGCATCTCTAACTGGAATGGTACTAGATGTTTAACTATCTTATCTGGATATATTGACCTCATCTCCTTTTATTTACTTAAAAAAATAAATTACTGAGTTTTCTGTGGTAAAGAATCTATCTGCCAATGAAAGGGACATAGGGTGATATCTAGTCTGGGAAGATCCCACATGCCGCAGAGCAACTAACCCTGTGCTCCGCAACTACTAAAGCCTGTGTACCTAGAGTCCACGCTCTGCAGCAAGAGAGACTGTTGTAATGAGAAGCCCGAGCACTGGGGTGGGACTAGAGAGTAGCCCCAACTTGCCACAACTGGAGAAGACCCACACACAGCAACAAAGACCCAGCACAGCCATATGTAAAATAAATAAATTACTAAAGAATACTGGATACAAAAAGACTTGTACTTTATTAGAAAATACTAATGCTGCTGCTGCTGCTAAGTCACTTCAGTCGTGTCTGACTCTGTGCGACCCCATAGACAGCAGCCCACCAGGCTCCGCCGTCCCTGGGATTCTCCAGGCAAGAACACTGGAGTGGGCTGCCATTTCCTTCTCCAATGCATGAAACTGAAAAGTGAAAGTGAAGTCGCTCAGTCGTGTCCAACTCTTAGCGACCCCAGGGACTGCAGCCAACCAGATATCTCCATCCATGGGATTTTCCAGGCAAGAGTACTGGAGTGGGGTGCCATTGCCTCCTCCAAGAAAATAGTAATACAACAGCAAAAGCTTTCCTCTCACTTTTTTCAAATATTTCAGTTCTCTGAGATTTATCCAAACTCATGTGATGTGAAGTTCTCCCCCTTTCTCCAGTTCTAATCCTCACCATTAAAGAGCTTTTGTGCTTGGTCTGTGTTGCATATTCATAAGAAGTTACAAAAACACAGGCTCATCCCTGAAGGATAAGACAACCTAAAAATAGAAAACAATATAGAGAAAGCACAAAGACTGTCAAAGAGCACACCATGCCTGTAAACAAGCAGACTGGATGAGGTATTTACAGAATGAATAGGCCAAAGGCTGGGTATACCAGTGAGTGGTTTGGGCCATGAAGTCAAGAGAGTTTGAAGTTTTTGTTGTGATCATAACTGTAACTGTTCCCACTTATTAGGACTGCCAACACATCCCTCCCTGCCCTTGCAGACAGGCCCTTGGAGGCTTCCATTTCTGCTGTTGGACTCTTCAGGAAACGGAAGAGTCTCTCTCCTGTTCTCTCTACTTTAGCAGAAGTGAAAACTCCCTGCAGGAGATTTTTCTCTAACCTCTCAGCCCTAAGTCACCTCCTGTCTTTTGTTCCCTGATGCAAGTCTTCCTCAGTGTCCCCTCTGGATGGCTGCCAAGGGCTACACAAAGAAACCATCCTCCACAAACCAAGTCAGCCAGCACCTTCGCTCCCCACTTCTTGATCTGCTAGGTGCCAGGAAGCTATTCTGCTATGCTCATACCATGCACTGACCCCTTGCAAAAAAAAGAGGTCTCATTAAAAAAAAAAAAAAAAAAACTCACATGCATCCTTCTTTTAAAAGAGTTAGGACAGGATCTGTTGTGATTTTTCATGTATTCACTCTAACCAATGAGCATTCAAGCATCCTGTGATCAAACAAAACCACTGTTGTCAATTTCCAAGTGTTTACCTTGATAGATGTAAGGTGGGTAGTCCTTAGAAGAATTGTGTTCGAGAAGCTAATTTTTTAAAGTTAGCTTAGAATTTCTCTAAATGTAACTTTACACTGATGTCACTCATTTTAAAAGTAAGGCATAAAGGTATGTCTGATAATTATACACATCGATGAGAATACATTTATACAAATACTTTAATGTATTTTAGAGTATTTATTTAATCAAAAGTTTAAATGATTCAAGGAGTAGAAGAATACCTGGAAAAAGGAAAGATCATGAAGACAAAAAGGACAGAAGGAGGAGGTGTGTCAGAAATGAAAAGGTATGAAATTCCTGAAGACTAGTGGTAACAAACAACCCATAATCAAGATACAAGAATGGGCTAGGAAATTTGTCAGTTTTCTGTAAACGTCAATGTTGATCTCATACCACACACACACCTTTCATTCCATCTGACACAAGTGTACTTCCCAGAGGCAGAGAAGACAGTTCTTTATACACCGCACAGATGTATAGTGACTATTAACAAACCAAAGGGTCAGATTTTGTTAACAGAATGCTTACACTTCTGTTTTTACCCACGTTTTGCACTGATCTCTTATACTGAATCCTATAAGTGTAGTATTGCTTACTACAGACTTAGATTTTATGTTAAAACTGAGACTGTACATTAGAACAAAACTGTTTCCTCTACCCTCATGACACTTCTGCCATCCAGTATGTGGGTCTTTCCACACTAAGCAACTCTCCAGTTCTCAGCAGAATCTGAGTCCCTCACTGAACTCACTTCTGACACCAACTGCCTGAGGTTAGCCCAGACCCGATAGGGTAAGGGCTCAGTCCCACACAAGTGCTTCTCCACTTCAGGTGCCATTTCAAGTCCCAGGTTGTCACCTGTACTTCTGATCGACCAGCTATAAATTGGGGGTTCCCATGACCCCCACTTCTCAGGTTCAGTACTTTGCCACAACAGCTCAGAGAACCCAGGGGAAAGTTTCCTCACTATTACCAATGTATTAAAGGATGAAAATAAACAGCCAGGTAAAGAGATGCACACGGAAAGGTCTGGAAGAGTCCTGAGCACAGGACCTTCTGTCCCCATGGAGGCAGGCACACCACCTCCCTAGCATGTGGATGTGTTCTTGTTTACCAACCCAGAAGCGCTCCAGACTTTGTCATTTAGGATGTTTATGGCTTTACTAAGTAGGCACCCTTGACTAAATCACTGGTCATTAACTCAGCCTCCAGCCTCCCTCCCTCCTCCAGAGGTTACAGAGTGGGGAAGAAAGTTCTAACTCTCTAATCACACTGTCCATATTGTCAAAGCTATGGTTTTTCCAGTAGTCATGTTTGGATGCGAGAGATGGACCATAAAGAAGGCCGAGCACCAAAGAATTGATGCTTTTGAATTGTGGTGGTGGAGAAGACTCTTGAGAGTCCCTTGGACTGCAAGGAGATCAAACCAGTCAATCCTAAAGGAAATCAATCCTGAATATTCGTTGAAAGGACTGATGGTGAAGCTGAAGCTCCAATACTTGGGCCACCTGATGCAAAATGCTGACTCTTTAGATAAAGACCCTGATGCTGGGAAAGACTGAAGGCGGGAGGAGAAGGGGATGGCAGAGGATGAGATGGTTAGATGGCATCACTGACTCAATGGACATGAATTTGAACAAACTCTGGGGGATGGTGAAGGACAGAAAAGCCTGGTGTGCTGCAGCCCATGGGGTCACAAAGAGTCAGACATGACTGAATAACTACTACAGTCACACCATTGGTTCCTCTAGCTACCAGCACTCCCCTCATCCTAGATCACTTCCTTAATATAAACTCGGACATGATTAAAAGGCTCTTATGAATAACAAAAGATGTTTCTTTCACATTTATTCATCTGGAGCTATTTCAGAACTGGGAACAAAACCCAAATATTTTAACAAAAGATGCTCCCATCACTCTTAACCCTCAGGAAATTATAAGGATTTTAGAAACTCTGGCCAAGAGCCCAGGATGAACACCAAAATATTTATTTCTTACTCTACCATAATATGTTATACATTATGTTCAACTGAAAAATATAAATAAATTAAAATTCAATAATATTATTATGTTTAAAAACCTTTAAGTTCAGGTTTGTTCAGTTCAGTTCATGTCCAACTCTTTGCAACCCCGTGGACTGCAGCACAGCAGGCCCATCACCAACTCCTAGAGTTTACTCAAACTCACGTCCATTGAGTCGGTGATGCCATCCAACCATCTCATCCCCTTCTCCTCCCGCCTTCAATCTGTCCAAGGGACTATCAAGAGTCTTCTCCAACACTGCAGTTCAAAAGTGTGAATCCTTCAGTGCTCAACTTTCCTTATAGTCCAACTCTCACATCCATACATGACTACTGAAAAAAACCAGAGCTTTGACTAGATGGACCTTTGTTGGCAAAGTAATGTCTCTGTTTTTTAATATGCTGTCTAGGTTGGTCATAACTTTTCTTCCAAGGACCAAGTGTCTTTTAATTTCATGGCTGCAGTCACCATGTAATTTTGGAGCCCCCCAAAAGAGTCAGACACGACTGAGTGACTATACTTTCACTTTTCTCCTTTGCCTTTCATTTCTCTTCTTTTCATAGCTATTTATAAGGCCTCCTCAGACAACCATTTTGGAGAAGGCAATGGCACCCTACTCCAGTAATCTTGCCTGGAAAATCCCATGGACGAAGGAGCCTGGTGGGCTGCAGACCATGGGGTCACTAAGAGTCGGACACGACTGAGCAGCTTCACTTTCACTTTTCACTTTCATGCATTGGAGAAGGAAATGGCAACCCACTCCAGTGTTCTTGCCTGGAGGATCCCAGGGACGGGGGAGCCTGGTGGGCTGCCATCTATGAGGTCGCACTGAGTCGGACATGACTGAAGTGACTTAGCAGCAGCAGCAGACAACCGTTTTGCCTTTTTGCATTTCTTTTTCTGGGGGATGGTCTTGATCCCTGCCTCCTCTACAATGTCATGAGTCTCCATCCATAGTTCATCAGGCACTCTATCAGATCTAATCCCTTAAATCTATTTGTCACTTCCACTGTATAATTGTAAGGGATTTGATTTAGGTCATACCTGAATGGTCTAGTGGTTTTCCCTACTTTCTTCAATTTCAGTCTGATTTTGTCAATAAGGAGTTCATGGTCTGAGCCACCGTCAGCTCCTGGTCTTGTTTTTGTTGAATATATAAAGCTTCTCCATCTTTGGCTGCAAATAATATAATCAATCTGATTTCAGTTTTGAATATCTGGTGATGTCTATGTGTGGAGCCTTATCTTTTGTTGTTGGAAGATGGTGTTTGCTATGACCAGTGCANTCAATAAGGAGTTCATGATCTGAGCCACAGTCAACCTCTGGTCTTGTTTTTGCTGACTATATAGAGCTTCTCCACCTTTTGCTGCAAAGAATATAATCAGTCTTATTTCGGTATTGACCATCTGGGATGTCCATGTGTAGAGTGTTCTCTTGTATTGTTGGAAGAGGGTTTTTGCTATGACCAGTACATTCTCTTGGCAAAACTCTGTTAGCCTTTGCCCTGCTTCATTCTGTACTACAAGGCCAAATTTACCTGTTACTCCAGGTATTTAACTTCCTACTTTTGCGTTCCAGTCCCCTATAATGAAAAGGACATCTTTTTGGGGTGTTAGTTCTAGAAACTCTTGTGAGTCTTCATAGAACCATTCAACTTCAGCTTCTTCAGCATAATTGGTGAGGGCATAGACCTCAATTACTGTGATATTGAATGGTTTACCTTGGAAACGAACAGAGATCACTCTGTCATTTTTGAGACTGTATCCAAGTACTGCATTTCAGACTCTTTTGTTGACTATGATGGTTACTCCATTTCTTCTAAGCGGTTCTTGCCTGCAGTAGTAGATATAATGGTCATCTGAGTTAAATTCACCCATTCCAGTTCATTTTAGTCACTGATTCCTAATATGTAGATGCTCACTCTTGCCATCTCCTATTTGACCACTTCCAATTTGCCTTGATTCGTGGACCTAACATTTCAGTTCCTATGCAATATTGCTCTTTACAGCATCAGACTTTACTTCCACCACCAGTCCCGTTCACAACTAGGTGTTGCTTTTGCTTTCGCTCTGTCTCTTCATTCTTTCTGGAGTTAGTTCTCCACTGATCTCCAGCAGCATATTGGGCACCTACCAACTTGGGGGGTTCATCTTTCAGTGCTCTAATTTTTTGCCTTTTTATGCTGTTCTTGGGCTTCTCAAGGCAAGAATGCTCGTTTTGTTATACAAAAATAAGTGTGGCAATCAGCAGAAAAACATGACTGTTCTCCCTGATTTCTCACACAGCTTCCATTCCCTCTTCAGAGGCAATGGCTGTATTTTAATTTGCTGTATAGTTATGTTCGGGCAAACACTGACTGAAACCGCCCACCCTGGCCAGGCATCATAGTAACTATTTGTGTGAGTTATTTTATGACAGGAGATCCTAGTAAGGAACACAGAACTAACATGCCACCACCAACTGGAAGAGTTCAGGAAAGGTCAAAAGGAGACACCATCACCTCCCAGAATCCTCCTCACTGGCATTCATCTTGACTGAGCAATGTGTGCACCACCAGGAAGGACCCTGAGTCAGAATGACTGGCCAGAGAAAACCTGGGAACTCATCCCATCACTATAAAGCCAGAGACTGCAAGCCTCTTGGCAGAGCAATCCTCTTGGGTTCCCTTGCCCTCCTGTTCTCTGCCTGGGCACTCCTTCCCAATAAAGTCTCTTGCTTTGTCAGCACATGTGTCTCCTCAGACTATTTCTGAGTGTTAGACAAGAGCCCCCTTTGGGGCCCTGGAAGGAGTCCCCATTCCTGCAACAGTTAAGTGTATGTCCTCCCAGTCTTTCTCTTTGTGTTTACACACATAAGAGTGCACAGACACTTGTAGTAGGCAGGATAAAGGCCCCTCAAAGACTCACTGGAAAAGATTCTGATGCTGGGAAAGATTGGGGGCTGGAGGAGAAGGGGATGACAGAGGATGAGATGGCTGGATGGCATCACCAACTCAATGGACATGAGTTTGGGTAAACTCTATGAGTTGGTGATAGACAAGGAGGCCTGGCAGGCTGCGATTCATGGGGTCGCAAAGAGTCGGACACGACTGAGTGACTGAACTGAACCGAACTGAAAGATGTTTACATCCTAATCCCTGGAATCTGTGGCTATGGGAAAGTTTGTGTAGCAAAAGGACATTAAGGTTGCTCATCAGCTGACTTTAAAATAGAGAGATTATTCTAGATGATCTGGGTGGAGCCAGTGTAATCACAAGGGTCTTTAAATGTGTAAGAGGGAAGCAAAGGGATCAGAGTAATGAAATATGAGAAAGTCACAACCAGCTATTGCTAGCTTTGAAAATGGAAGGAGGCCAGAAGCAAGGAATGCAAACAGCCTCTAGAAGTTGGAAATGACAGGAAAACAAATTCTCCCCCAGAGTCTTCAGAAAAGAACACAGCACTGCTGACATCTTCATTTTAGCCCAGCAAGACTTATTTAGGAATCTGGCCTCCAGAACTGTAAGATAACATCTTTGTGTTGTTTGAAGCCAAGAAATGTGTGCTAATTTACAGCAAAAAAAAAAAAAAAAAAGGAAAAGAAAAGAAAATTAATATATGGACTTTGGGAATTCCTTGATAAATGACCCACCCAGTTCACTCAGCAGGAAAGTTCAGTGTCAATAAACTGTATGCACACTCAGTTCCCAATCAGCTCTTCCCTTGGTTCCTAGTCAAGTGCAGATAGACCAGGATCCCCAGACACCTGATAAACCCCTGTAATGAAAGATAAGAGAACAAAACATTTTTTAAAGTCTTTTAATCTTCTTTAAGTCTGTTAAGCCTTCCTATAAGGCTAATGGGATTTTGTGAATTGACAAGCAAAATTTGTCCTTGTTTCCCATCAAGAGGATGAATTAGTTTCTTATATTTTCTTCCAATGTTTGTGACACTTTAGTTCTTACATTTTTAGCTCTTAGAGTCTTCCCTTTCCATCTATGATAAGCCTGGGTTGATGACCTCAGCTTTTATGGCATTTATAGATTATCAATCCCTTAATAGTTCTAGCCTTCAAGGTTTTGTAAGAACAAGTGGATTAATAATTCTCAAAGTAATCTGTAAAAGTAAATCGTAAAAAATTTCTAAAAAACACTACTCAAAAAGTTTTAGGATGATGACGATGATTTTATCAAGATTTCCGACAGTCTCACTCTTTGCCCATTCATTTGTAGGTACTTTTTTCCATTTAAAGATGGGCTCATCTCTGTATTCCTGACTTTGTTGTTGTTGTTGTTCCCTCCTCATCTCTGAAACCCCCAGAGTCCCAGTGAGGAATTTTCATTGCCTGGAAACACCAACTTTGCACCATCAGAAACAGTCCTGGACAGCACAGAAATTTGGGAAATCTAGTCGCCACTCCAGTGTCACTGTTTGTAACAACTTTGATGATGGTGGAAGCTGCTCCACACAGACACACAAGCAGATCGTCCTCTGCCCCCCCCCCCCCTCCTTGGGCTTATTTACCAGGCCAGCGTTCAAAACAGAAGCTCGATTCACTTCATCTTTCTTTCAGGCTTCAGAGGGTGGCAGAAACACTCCCTAGAACATCCTGGAACCTGGGTAGGCTTGTTAATCAAAGTTTCTTTTGCTTCATCTAACCACAGGGGTGTGTTGAATAAAACTCCCAGAGTCAAGTGTCGACTCTGCCTCCTCGAAAGGAAAGCAGTGAAACAGGAAAGGCATCCGACTGAGATGAAAGCTAAGCTAACAAATGATAGCATTTCCAAAACAAATCACTGGGCTTGCATGCCCTGGGATGAAAAATAAGAGGAGGGAGCGGCAGAGAAGAGAAAAGGCTGAACTCTCAGCAACAGAAGGCAGGGGGCTGACAGAAGACCTGGGTACAAGATGTGTATCTTTCCAACAGTTTTTCTGAGAGCCTCCTCTTCCTATATCTTTCTGCTTTTCCTGTTTTCCCCACATTTCCTGTCTTCCTCCCAAGGTGCATGCTGAGAGGACATGTTAGGCTGTGGTTCTGTGCTTAAGATTATTTTCACTATGCTGTCAAAGAAAACAATCTGTTGGAGAGAGGCATGGAGCAGGCTGATAAGAAACAGCCTCATCCTGTTAGCACGGACAGAGTGGCGAGATGCGTGGATCGAACGTGATGATGGCAAGCTGACTGATGCAGAGCCAGAATCAAGCCCAGCCCTCAGATCACACACTTGCTCCTACTTCCTAATCCAGCCTCCACTACAAATCACTGGTGAGAGGACACACACAGGTGATCTCTGAACCAGAGTGCAGAAGCACAGACGGGCCACTGGGGTGCGCTGCAGGAAATCACCTCATGCTTTCCGCGAGCCTCCTTGGTCACACATTGTGCTTGGTTGGGAGGGACATAAAGATAAGCAAGGCAACATTCTGCCCCCAGGGACACATCCCTGTAGATGAAAGGGAAAAGCAGGAACATGTGACCCAGCATTGAAATGTTTCAACAGGATTTGGTGACTGTCTTGATTAGTATCCTTGGTTTCAAGGATGAACTTGAACTAGCCTTGAAGTGAGAATGGTGTTACATTATGGGAAATCTAAGTATTGAAAAGGACAGTGGAGTCTCAAAATCAACTGGAACCAGGGACTTGAATGCTGCCAAGAACTCTTTTTCCATCTCAAGCAACCTCACTTTTCCTCTTTCTCTGATGACCATCCTTGCTTCTCTAGCAGAGTGTGCAGTAGCATTCAACTGTTAGAGAGAGACTATTCATGTTCTTGATTCCAAGTCTGAAAGAGCTGGGAAGAGTCTCACTGATCCATCTTGATTTGTGTTCCCACCTCTGATCAATCGATCAGGATGGGGAGCAGAGCCATGTAAGAGCACAGCAACTCCAGTGGAGACCTCACAGCTTCCCTATTCACCATAGTAAATGCTTTACCTCCCACACTCACGTCAAATCTTCTCTTGGGTATCTCGCTTTCCTGTTTCTCTCATAGAGTCTGGTTCTAAGATTCCTCTTCTCTGCCCATTTCTTTCAAAATGATGATAAACAATCTGAAGGATAAGAAACTTTCAAGACAAAGACAGATGAAGAAAACGGGTGTTTGGTTGACTTAGATGATCAGCTATGTTATACCGCAGGCAACTCATAACTATCCAACGGTAGAGACTTTTATTGGGCTCATACAATAAACCCTAAAAATCCGATTGATATCGGTCTGGGTGATTTCTTTCTATTTTCTACTTCTGGTTCACTATTTCACTTCTCGATAACATTGCCTTCAGGGGACTGAGAAAGCAGATGGAGCCATCTCCTTTTGCTTCCAAGTATTAGGCCTCATAAAAAGCATTGACTGCCTAGGGGGGCAACAAAGGTGCAAAGAAGAGACTCTTATTTTCTTATGTGCGGATTTTTATTCATTCCCAATAACATATTAAAATTTTACATAATTCCATAGTTGCTAGGATTCTAAGCAACGAAGTGACAGATTTCCACAATTAGGAGACCAAGGTATGTAAGCTTGCTTATTATTCTCTAGGAAAATCTTTCACTATAGGATACTGCTTTTTATGTCATCTTGTTGTCCTTTTATTTACACACTTGGCGTTTAAATCATAGCAGGAAATGAACAACTCTACTGAGAAAAATATATGTCTGTGTTCATGACAGCATCCACTGCCTAACTCTGACTGATTTCCAGTCATGTTCATGATGGTCGTGCCTAGCAACCATGAAAATATATAACCATAAATTAACATAGTTGTTGGAGGTCATAGATGATTTAGAAAGAAGCTTCTCTCTTATCCCTAAGGTTTTGAAAATCAAATTCTTTGGGTCAGATTACGGTTCTTTGCCAGACAGGNGATTTCCAGTCATGTTCATGATGGTCGTGCCTAGCAACCATGAAAATATATAACCATAAATTAACATAGTTGTTGGAGGTCATAGATGATTTAGAAAGAAGCTTCTCTCTTATCCCTAAGGTTTTGAAAATCAAATTCTTTGGGTCAGATTACGGTTCTTTGCCAGACAGGGTGCATGTCTCATGGTGAGTTTTTAATAAACAGCTCATGCTAATTTTCTGCAAAAGCCATTCATCATCAGCTGCTAAAGTTAGCAATTAAGGAATATTTCCAGTGCCCTTTAAAGATTCCTTTCTTTTTATACTTCAGACAATGAAGCAATTGAATGAAATCAGGAAAAAACCCTTCCAAAGAAACAACAACAACAATCATAATAAATAGAAGAAGTAATCATAGCAGTGGCACCCTGGAGAATCAATATCAGCACCACACGCAGAGTATCAGTATCAGTGACTTCCTCAGTATTGCCACACTCTGTTGGCCATTTTGGATACTGTGTGACAGGGTCATGATAGCTTCTATGGGGTTTGCACTGTACTTGTATTCATATAACTTACCAGCCTCCTTCATAATCACATTCCACATTTCCTATATTTTTCTAATCTTAGACATTGTTCTCCTTGTCCTCTCCAGTTCAGTTCAGTTCAGTTCAGTCACTCAGTCGAGTCCGACTCTGCGACCCCATGAATCGCAGCATGCCAGGCCTCCCTGTCCATCACCATCTCCTGGAGTTCACTCAGACTCACATCCATCGAGTCAGTGATGCCATTCAGCCATCTCATCCTCAGTCGTCCCCTTCTCCTACTGCCCCCAATCCCCCGCAGCATCAGAGTCTTTTCCAATGAGTCAACTCTTCGCATGAGGTGGCCAAAGTACTGGAGTTTCAGCTTTAGCGTCATTCCTTCCAAAGAATACCCAGGACCAATCTCCTTCAGAATGGATTGATTGGATCTCCTTGCAGTCCAAGGGACTCTCAAGCGTCTTCTCCAACACCACAGTTCAAAAGCACCAATTCTTCAGCACTCAGCCTTCTTCACAGTCCAACTCTCACATCCATACATGACTACTGGAAAAATCATAGCCTTGACTAGACGGACCTTAGTCGGCAAAGTAATGTCTCTGCTTTTGAAT
>SJYA01000228.1:239197-256127 GCA_006410615.1 Neotragus moschatus
ATTCATGGGGTTGCAAAGAGTCGGACACGACTGAGTGACTGAACTGAACTGAACTGAACTGGGAAGCTATGACAAACCTAGACAGTGCATTAAAAAGGAGAGACATTACTTTGCCAACAAAGGTTCATACAGTCAAAGCTATGGTTTTTCCAGTAGTTATGTATGGATGTGAGAGTTGGACCATAGAGAAAGCTAAATACCAAAGAATCGATGCTTTTGAACTGTGGTGCTGGAGAAGAGTCTTGAGAATCCTTCTTGGAGAGCAAGGAGATCACACCAGTCAACCATAAAGGAAATCAACCCTGAATATTCATTGGGAAAACCAATGTTGTAGTTGAAGCTCCAATACTTTGGCCACCTGATGTGAAGAGCCAACTCACTGGAAAACACCCTGATGCTGGGAAAGATTGAGGGCAAGAGAAGAAGGGGGCAACAGAGAATGAGATGGTTGGATTGCATCACCAATTCAATGGACATGAGTTTGAGCAAACTACAAGAGATGATGAAGAACAGGGAAGCCTGTTATACTGCAGTCCATGGGGTTGCAAAGAATTGGGCACAACTTAGTGACTGAACAAGAAGTGGGAAGCTGCTGTATAGTGCAGGGAGCTCAGCTCAGTACTCTGACAACCTTAGAAAAGTGGGATGAGGGTGGGCGGTGGGAGGGAGTTTCACATTGTTGTACAGCAGAAGCTAACACAAACATTGTAAAGCAATTACACTCCAATAAAAATAAATAAATAAAACTTAGAACCTTGAAAAGATAAAGTATTAGGATTTGAAATTAACAAAAACATTAATGTGAGGGTTCAACTACATTTAAGCAGAGGGCAGCAGCAGGATTTATACTTTCTGGCATCTGAGTACTGTATTTTTCTGCATAAAATCTGATAGCAATTGCTTTGTTAGTGACCTACTTTTTGTTTATTAAAACACATTTTATACAGTGATTTATATAAATCATCATACTGCACTGAGGAAAATCTGAAAGTTAAAAGATAGGAATTTGGGGGGCTGCAATGGCACCCCACTCCAGTACTCTTGCCTGGAAAATCCCATAGATGGAGGAGCCTGGAAGGCTGCTAAGGGTCAGACATGACTGTGTGACTTCACTTTGACTTTTCACTTTCATGCATTGGAGAAGGAAATGGCAACCCACTCATGTTCTTGCCTGGAGAATCCCGGGGACGGAGGAGCCTGATAGGCTGCCGTCTACGGGGTCACACAGAGCCGGACACAACTAAAGCAACTTAGCAGCAGCAGCAGATAAATTTGAAGAAACATTTCTGCCTGCAGGGTCATGGCCAGAGAGAGAGCTCACAGATGAGACAACTTGCTACTCTTAAGGATTAGGTGAAGGCAAAAATGGCTTAAGAAGTAGTAAGGACTATAGTGGAGGGGTTTGAATGAAAGGTAAGATCACAAGTAAGATATGACAGGGAAGAGCAGAACCAAACTCAAGGCCACAAATAGGAGGAACCTCCCAGAACACCTTCTTTTCCCAATGTCCAGCGAGTGCTTGGTGGTGGTCATTTAGTCACTAAGTTGTGTCAGACTCTTGCAACCTCATGGACTGTAGTCCCCCAGGTTCCTCTCCCCATGGAACATTCCAGGCAAGAATAGTGGAATGGGTTGCCAATCCCTTCTCCAGGGGGTCTTCCTGACCCCAAGAGCGAACCCAGGTCTCCTGCATTGCAGGCAGAATCTTTTATTTGTTTTAAATTTATTACTAACTGAGCTACCAAGCAAGTGTTTGGGGAGTAGGGAACATGATTTATTAGATTAGGCCAGACAAGATCTATTTAATTAAACATTTACAGCAAAATCAGATGAAGCCCTTATAAATTTCACCTTTGTTGATGGTTTCTGAATGCTGGATAAAACCTTTGATCCTAATGGGCAGTCATTAGTGCTATTCACAGATTCAAGCAGTGCATTTCACCTCTCCTTTGAGATTTGATGCCGTCCCGTGATGATCCTCAGCCACTGATTTGTGAGCAGTGCCCTTACACATCAATGTGCAATTTGCCACAATCCCTTCCCGCTGTTGAAGTGATGATGAAAGCATATGGCAGGAGGATGCCTCTTCCAGTTTGAGTTTCCAAGCACTGACAGTGGGCTAAACCTGCTTCTGACTTGTTTTGGACAGATAGCATGATTGAGGACTAGGATTCCAAACTGAACAATTTTGAGAGTGAAAGGGTCAACAGGCACAATTCAACATGGATGGTCATCCCAGCAAGATCTCAACTTGTGTTAAGTCGCTGAGGTTTGGGGGCTGTTTGTTTGTTTTCTTTTTTACTACAGAACAACTGAGCCTATCCTGATTGATACAAGGCCTGTGTAAACAATAGGCAATAACCCATTTCCAGAAGGAAAATAGATGGGCCATGCAGTCCTCACTATAACTGCAAGACTGATAAGGTGAGGTCAGCTGAATTGGCTCTGACCAGTGAGTAAACGCTAGGACCCAGAGCTCTTGGCTTTCACATGGAGGCTATCCTCATCTAGATCTTGCAAGGCAATCCAATCCTTGCGGAGGAGCTGCATTAAGATAAAAAGTGGCTAAAATCAGCAAAAGGTGTTTTTGTCCAGAAAGAGAAGCCTCAGTCTTGCCTATATGACCCTACATGGCACCGAGTTTCCCTTCAGAGCACCTGAGAGCCAAGTTCAGCTAGAGGATGTTTTATTTGGCCACTCTTCCACTTCTTCACTTCAATTACATTATCTGCCTGGTTCCTGAATAGGTTTGAGTTCCGACCTCATTTCTTAAGCACTGTGCCTAAGAAAGAAAGAATGCGTAGGGCCAGTGTTCAGGTGCTCAGGATGACATAGAGAAAAGCAGGCATAAATGTTAACTACTTCGCTGAGAATGTCTTTTGTCACTCCCAATACCCACCATCGGCTTGGCCTGTTTTTTGCATCCCCTCGGCCAAAATGATGCCCAACCCCAGAATCAAGATGAGCCCGTCTAGGTGAATACGAAGAATTTCTTGCACGTGACATGGAAGAGGAAAAAATGGGGTCATCACACATCTGGGAACAGTCAGTGACATCTTCTGTTCTTGCTTGCATATGCAGGATGACCTTACTCCTTCTTTTGTGGTTAAATAGAAGAATGGGGAAGGGGAGATAGGCTCCAAATAGTACCAGAGTCAAAGAAGTAGGTTTAAAACATCTTATTTCATGATTAAGTTCCAGTAGCTCTAAATGCACCTAGATCCAGATCTTGGTTTCTAAGTCCATTCCTCCATAAAGGGAACCAGGGGTCCTTAGAGAAATGACTGATTCTAGGTCTGAGGCAGAGAAAATACTGGACGAGTTTGGAGCATCTTATAGTCCCAGAAAGTAAGGGAGTGTTCAAAAAGCAAAAGAATGGAGCAAATCAAAAGCACTTGGAGCCAACTAGAAGAGGTTCTAATGGCCAAAACTGAAACAAGTGGAGCAAGAAGTTAATAAGATAATATCAGGTTATAACCAAAGTACAAAATATACACATAGGAATCCATACTGATAGAAATAAGTGATTGAATAAATGGGGAAGAACAGCTATCCTGTCATGTCCCTTCTCACAGGGCCAAGGGAATGGGCTCACATAGGGCCCATGTCTTTCCTTCCTTATCACAGTCCAGATACTTGAAATCCTGTAACTCCTTGTCCATGTGTTCCCCAAACCTAGGCAGGGGTCTCCTGTGGCTCCATTCTCCAAAGGGTGGACCATGTTGCCACTGTAAGTCCGGCTGTTGGCAAGGTAGTATGGACAGAATTTGGGCAGGGAAGCCAGATGCCTGCATGCAGGGTGCTCCTGCAGGATGGGATGGAACCAGGGGACAGGAAAAGCAGGCGGGTGGGCCGGCATCAGCGACTGGGAGCCAGGGCTGCCTGCAGAGGAGTTCTGAGAATCCAAGAATTCTAAAGTTGAGCCTGGCCCCCCAGGTCTTCATAAAGACATATTTGTGAGAGTAGGAGGGTGGAACATATTCATTTATCAGTCTTGTATCCTGATGTAACACTTAGAAGTATTCGGACATATGGCCCTGAACGTCCATTGGCGTCTCGCCCTGGGCGCTGTGCGTACGAGTGGGAAGCACACGGGCCAGTCTATGATGCTCCATCGGAAGCCCTTAGAGGGGACACGCACGTCTTGTTGCCCTGTCACCTCTGCTCTGCAGCGTGGAGATCACAGTCAAGGGGCCAAAAGTCCAACTGAATCAGCAGAAACGCTGAGCCCAGCACTTTCAGGATAGAAATCATCACCCCTATATCCCCACATCCTGTCCTGGGGCAGGAAATGGTCTCTAAATGGGGCCAAAGACTACTGTGGCTTCTGTACACATGTATATATGTCAGAATGTATGTGGTTGGCTTCAGACCTGAGGAGAAAGATGCAAGAGTCAGAACTGGAGGCTGTGTGGGAAAAACAACCAAACCCAAAGCTGAAGTTTTGGGAACAAGTGTATCTCTGTTCTGCTGCAAATGAAGGAATGTGTGCATGCACGTGTTGAAGAGGCAGGAACGGGGGTGTCCACCAGTCCATCCGGAATGCCACTCAGCCTCATGTGTTCAGAATAAGGCGTTGGGCCCCATGTTTGTATGAAGGCTCCATCCTGAGACCCAGGGAAACACACTGGAGTCACTACTTGGCCTCGGCTTCCCCTGCCTGTTCTAAACTCAGAATACGCTAGAGCGCTTTGTGACTGACACTTTTTAATATTTATATTATTTATATCATTATCAGAAATAATAAGTAAATAAAATACTTTCTAAATAAATATGCAGATTTGTGGTCTTTTCCTAAGACCCGTTGCTCCAAAGATCACCGAGACTCGGATTCGATGCAAACAGCAAGAGGATTTATGGAGCCGGCGCATCGGGGTTCAGTCACCTCCAGGGAGGAACGAACCCCGAACAGTCGTTACAGAGCATTTTTAAGCACAAAAACCACAAACGGGTGTAGCTAGGGTGGGGACAATCTGATTGGTTCACATGTCTCGACCTTTACAGGGATAGGCTCGTTTGCTATCAGGCCTATACTCGGCTGGTCAGGGACGCATTCTGACGGTCTGAAAAACAATTTTTTTAGAAAGTCCCTGAAGGAAAAACATCCCTTGAGAGAGCCTAAAGGCCATATTGCATGAGATAAGAACATGTCACGTTACATGAGATAAAAACCTGCTCTCAAGGGTTTAGCAAAAAACTTAATTTTCCTCTCAATATAAACATACCCTCATCTATATGCATCTAGAGATACATCTAGATGCATGTATTCACATCTTACTCCAGAAGGAAGTCTTACCACAGCTCCCTTTGTTTAATATATATGTATAATATATAAATATATATAATACATAAATATATATATAATATATTTATTATATATCATTCCTTTGTTTAATATATGTATTAATATATGTTTAATATATGTATTTAACAAAGGAAGCTAAGACTCACCCCCTACTTAGATGCACTCATCCCAGATGGGAACCCCCATTTCCAGGTCCCAGCAATTGCCACTAGTGGGGTCAGAACCACCATGCTTCTAAGGGTGGGATGTTTATTCTCCAATGTGGTTTAAAGACTGCAGTCCATCTTCTTGTTTACATCTTTCATTCTCCTCCTGCCCACTGACCTCAGAGCAAGGGGGAAATGGACACATTCAAAAATGGTCTTTTTATTCTCTAACACAGTAGTTCTCACCCAGGTCTGCCCCCCTCCCCCTTTCCAGAATTTCCCCCCCCCCCGCCCCTCCCCACGGCCCCCGGCCCANGACTGCAGTCCATCTTCTTGTTTACATCTTTCATTCTCCTCCTGCCCACTGACCTCAGAGCAAGGGGGAAATGGACACATTCAAAAATGGTCTTTTTATTCTCTAACACAGTAGTTCTCACCCAGGTCTGCCCCCCTCACCCTGACCAGAATTGCCCCCACCCCAGCCCATCCCCAGGGACTCTGACTCAGATAGTCTAGGCACAAGGAATCTGAAAACTCCAACATGATTCCATGGTGCAGCCAAAGTTAAGAATTGTTGCTCTAATTGCAAAATTCCCCTCCCATTCCCACGCCCAGGAAGAAGATTTTAGTTTTAAGCCAACCTTTCCCAAACTGTCCTGCCATTGAGACTTCATTCAGGAAAAAGACATCCTTGGGCATGTTTTCAGCAGCTTTGGGCCAATTTGTGCTACAACTGCAGACGCAATAATGGTGAACAGGACTTAATGCCATGTTGGTGGGTCCCCAATACATTCTCTCTTTCCTCACTTGCTATTAATATCACTTTGGCAAAGATAAAAATCAATATAAAAACAGCTTACTGTGAGGGCTGGGATTTAAATACCTAAACTATTTCAGTACTTAAAAAACACAATCCCAGGCAGTAATTTGTATCAAGATTAAAAAATACTTAAGGAAGCTTTTAAACTGTAAAATTATAATACTTATTCTTCAGAATTACAAGAATTTTTCCTTTGCACAGAGGTCTTTTGCATATGAATCTGAAGGTACTCAGTTCCGGAATCCCTAGGGCAGACTGAAATCAGCTCTCTGGAATCCTCTCTGTTGATCACCTACCCTCAGGCCAGAGGAGGCAGAGTCCCAAAGGGAGCTCTCAAACTTCTCACAGAACTTAGGTCCCGTGTCAGATACTGACAGCTGGTGCTACAGACCGGCTGCTGGGCCCATGTCCGTCCATTGCCCTTGACTGACCCTTTTCCTTCTATTTGTGAGAGACACTGAAAAGTACCCCAGAGGAGAATTTGAAAAAGAAAATCAATTGGAATGTGACTCGTAATCATCTCTGCCTCTACATGTGGAACAAAGAAAGTTAATCAGAAAGATAAAAAAGGGGAGGTATCAGAAAGATAAAAAAGGGGAGGTGGCATGGTAGATGATAAAGGATAAAGAAGAGATCAGAGTCATCGCAATCACAGTATCAGTTCAGTTCACTCAGTCGTGTCCAACTCTTTGCGACCCCATGAATTGCAGCACCCCAGGCCTCCCTGTCCATCACCAGCTCCCGGAGCTCACTCAGACTCACGTTCATCGAGTCCGTGATGCCATCCAGCCATCTCATCCTCGGTCATCCCCTTCTCCTCCTGCGCTCAACCCTTCNTGCTTTCTTGACTAGGCCAAAGCCTTTGACTGTGTGGATCACAATAAACTGTGGAAAATTCTGAAAGAGCTGGGAATACCAATCACAGTATAAGATCTTCCAAAGAGTTGGTTTCAATTTATGGTGGCATTTGCTCCTTGATTAACTTGAGGGTAAGAAACAAGTCACTTATTTGTTGCTCCAGTGATGGTCAGTCAGTACTTTTACTCTAAAGAATGACAGCTTTTTTTCCTTTCATCTAAATGAAATTCGTCATTGATTAGCATTTAACAACATAAAGCATTCAAGCAGAGGTGTTAGGAGAACGTGTCTTATTTAGGTTAGAACGTCATATGCTCAAGTGTTGCTTTACCATGGAAGTCGTTTGTGACATTGGCACTTTGCTGCTGCAGTCAGAGCCCAGTGCTTGCCTGTTACGGATGATCAAAGAATTCTCTCAGAAACCTTCTCAACAGAGGAGGAAAGGAATAAATGCCAAGCTGTCTAAATAAGCCCTCCAAACAACTCTAGTAGTTTACTTTCAAGATTGGGATGGAAGGCTAATGAATAAAAGCAGAGAAAAAAAAAAAAAGACCATGAAAACTTAGTACATCTCTGTCATAGGAGAATAGATGAATAGGTTTTCAATAAGTGAATTAGATTTTCAATAGAACTTCAGTAAACCTGTTTTAGTTTGAGTTATACTTCTATGGCTATTTCAAGCTCTGGGTTGGGATGATCCCCTGGAGAAAAGAATGGCAACNAAAAAGACCATGAAAACTTAGTACATCTCTGTCATAGGAGAATAGATGAATAGGTTTTCAATAAGTGAATTAGATTTTCAATAGAACTTCAGTAAACCTGTTTTAGTTTGAGTTATACTTCTATGGCTATTTCAAGCTCTGGGTTGGGATGATCCCCTGGAGAAAAGAATGGCAACCACTCCAGTATTCTTGCCTGGAGAATCCCATGGACAGAGGAGCCTGGCGGGCTGCAGTCCATGGGGTCACAAACAGTCGGACACAACTGAAGTGACTTAGCATGCACACCTACTTCTGTGGAGGGTGGATTGACAATGTCTATTGAAATGTACCTGTTCATACTCCATGACGCAACAATCCTAGGATTTATCCTACAGATACATGCATGTCTTCCAAACGAGCATGGACATCATATGCATCTCAGTAGTGTTAAAATAGAAGAGCGTGGAAGCAAGCTCAATGTTTATTGATAGTAAACTGGTTAAGTCAATTTATGGTGCATCCTCTGATAAAATATCATGCCTCCATTAAAAGAGAGGACAGCCTTTCTGATGTGGAATATCTCCAAAGTATATTAAGTGAAAAAAAAAAAAAAAGCTACAGAACAATGTGAATGTTGTATTAAAAGTACACATATACTATTTATATGCATATATTTTATATACTTATATCTCTGGAAGGATACACAAGAACCTGGTAACAGAAACTGTGAGAGGAGCTAGGTGGCTTTAGAGATGGGTAGGAAAGACTTACTTTTCACTTTGACCTTTTGAACTTTGTACCCTGTGCATGTATTACTTCTGCGAACTACTGTTTCTAATGATTTAAAGGGGATCTATACTTGAAACCCTGAAGCTCCTAGAAAAAAGCTCCTTGACAAGAGTCCTGGTAGTGAGGTTTTGGATATAACACCTAAAGTCTAGCAACAAAATCAAAAATAAACCAAGTGGGACATCAAGCAGGTGGGGGGAGCTGGAGCCCTGTCTGGAGGGGCAGACACTGCTCTCCTCCCTGCTACAGTGACCTCAGAAGAATGAGGCCAGTGTCCCCAAATTTTACTGTATCATGGGAAACTTCACATTCTCTTTCAGACATGGCTGACTTACACTGTTGTGTTAGTTTCAGGTATAAAACATGGTGATTCAACATGTTTATAGATCATACACCATTCAAAGTTATTGTAGGGGCTCCCCCAGTTGCTCAGTGGCAAAGAATTCCCCTGCCAGTGCAGGAGGCACAAGTTCCATCCCTGGTCCAGGAAGATCCCAGACGCCGCAGAGCAACGATAAGCCCTTGTGTGTGTGTGTGCTAAGTCGCTTCAGTTGTGTCAGACTATGTGCAACCCTCTGGACTCTAGCCCTTCAGGCTCTTCTGTCCGTGGGATTCTCCAGACAAGAATATTGGAGTGGGTTGCCAGGCCCTCCTCCAGGGGATCTTCCCAACCCAGGGAATGAACCCCAGTCTCCTGTGTCTTTTGCATCGCAAGCCGATCCTTTACCGCGGAGCAACCGGAGAAGTCCAACTAAGTCCTTAGGGCACAACTATTGAGCCTGTGCTCTAAACTACTGAGTACACGTGCCTAGAGCCTGTGCTCTGCAACAAGAGAAGCCACCACCACGAGAAGCCATGAACCACAACTAGAGAGTAGCCCCCACTTGTGGCGACTAGAGAAAAGCTGGCGCTTCAACAAAGACACAGCACAGCCAAAAATAAACAGAAATAAAAAACTTTTTAAATCCCTAAAAAAAAAATTACTAAGAAAGGAATTCTCAAGAAAAACCCTTTCACACCCCCCACAGGCACATCTTATCTTTAAATGCTGCCCAGAGAGTAACTGGGCTTCCTAGGTGATGCTAATGGTAAAGAATCCACCTGCCAATGCAGGAAACATGATGAGGTGTGGGTTCAATTCCTGGGTCAGGAAGATATCCTGGAGGAGGGCATGGCAACCCTCTTCAGTACTCTTGTCTGGAGAATCCCATGGACAGAAGAGCCTTGCGGATTTCAGCCCATAGGGTCACATAGAGTTGGACACGACTTAGCGTTCACACACGCAGAGAGTAACTATGCCCATAGAGAGAGTACTTGCCAACTGCTCTCTCCACATCCTCATATTGAGTTTAATGCAGGATTTCACTCACATAGGATTGCCTCACTGTTAGAAGAATATGGGAGAAGAAGCCAAACTTTAGAGCTTGGGGAAACTTCCCAAAGATTACTTGAATGTCAGGGCAGCCCAGCTAGACGCCAGAAAATTGGGTTTGAGCTCACCATGAGACTTCCCTGGTGGCTCAGATGGTAAAATATCTGCCTGGTTGCATGGCATCACCAACCCAGTGGACATAGGTTTTGGGTGGACTCTGGGAGTTGGTGCTGGACAGGGAGGCCTAGCGTGCTGCGGTTCATGAGGTCACAAAAAGTCGGACACAACTGAGCGACAGAACTGAACTGAACAATGCGGGATACCCGGGTTCAATCCCTGGATCTGGAAGATCTCTTGGAGAAGGAAATGGCAACCCGCTCCAGTATTCTTGCCTGGAAAAACCCCATGGACAGTGGAACCTGGTAGGCTACAGTCCTTGGTGTTGCAAAGAGTTGGACATGACTTTACTTTCACTTTTCACCATGTGACCCTGGGCAAATGATTATCTGTTAACCACTTGCTCATCCTTACAATGCAGAATCTGATGTGAGTATTCCTAACATCCCTTCTGGCTCTTTCTGTCAAGATTCTCTCATCCTGATTAGTGTTGTATGGACAAACAAAAAGCTGCTCTGGCTCTACAGGTTGACACAAGACAGATTTAAATGACGACTGTAGGGAAGCAGGAGAGGAAGAGGCATCATCTAAAGGCATCGTGTTCTTTATTAAGCCCCCAGGGGATATGTGCAAATTTTACCACGGTAAGTAGCTGTCTTCAAGTGCTTGAATCAGGGTCAGGCCACACGACATGGGGCTGGGAGAAATGAACCACTGGGTTTTCCCATTTCTCCCCCTCTGAGCCCAGCTGGCAATTTCAGGTGATAAATGCTCCAATGCAGAAGCACAAAAGGTTGAGGGAAGCACAGAGGGTGGGCATCTGACCCAGGGTTAAGAGGCATCTAGGATAAAATTATTTTTAAGTAGAGGTCTGAAATGTGAGTATGAGTTTAGCAGGCAAACAGAAACAGGAAATGCATTCTAATTATGGAGAACAAAGAAGACACGGGCCCAGAGTTGCAAAAGAATTACCACATTAAAACTGATTGAAATTCAGGATGGCTGGAGCATGGATGTCAGTGGTTGGGACATGATCAAACAGACCGTGTCTGGAGACTTAGGCAGAAGCCACATCATGACAACCATATTAAGTCATGAACTCTATGACCACGTCCTGGTTTAGCACCTCATTCATCCACTCATCCATCTATTTATTATTCATCTGTCACCCATCCAATAAATAATGCAATGCTTTCAACTATGGCAACTCATTAGAATTACATGAAGAACGTGTAATTATCCCAAAGCCCAGGCTGCATCCCAGACTAGCTAAATCAGAATCTCTAGGGGTAGAACCCTGGTACTGGTATTTTCTATGCCTTTCTTCAAAATTCTAAAGCACAGCCAAGTTTGAGAACCATTGAAAAATGATGTATTAATTTACACAGCTATAGGTGTTACCAGGGTCCCCACCACTACTGCACTTTCCTTTTATTGTTCTGAATCCTGTCTTCTCTCTCCTGGGCTCATGACTTGTATGGAACTGGACATTCAGTCTAGACCATCGGCGGTCTATAGGACACCATTGTCAAACTGCAACAGGTATCCCTCGCTCAAAATATGTTGCTTCATTCTTTTTGAAATTATCTTGATACTGTATACTGATTATATTGAAACGAAATCTGCCCACTGGTTGGGAAACTGCTGTGCTACACATACAAATCAATGATGTTTACAGTGTGGATGTTGCAGAAACCAGTAATCGAGAAACCAAGTACCACACTCGGAGAGTTGGAGAACTCAGGTTTATTATGCAGGCAGGCCCAGAGGAGTTAACACTCCAAGTTCTGAGCCCCAAACAAAGGGGCTACAAGGTTTTTATAGACAGACTGTAGTGGGCAACACTAGTTGTTAATAGAATGATTTAAACTAACGGGTTTTGAGCATGCAGGAATAGTGGTCAAGATGGGGAGGGGGATGCCTGACCCTTACATGGACAGGCATGATTAAGCAGGTTTGCAGGGGTTGGGCAATTGCAAAGAGCAGGAAAAGGGTGAGTCTTGGATCATGACCTACGTGATCCAGACTTTGCAAGGAGCAAGCTGAGTTACAGAGGCAGAACAAGCAGGAGGCGATGTAAAATTTTAACTTTTCCTCTTCACAAGCAGAATCCTTATATCTGATAACCTTGCGCAGTGCACAACCTGTACACTCACACATGATGGCCCTCATTTAGCCAGGATAGGCATGTGATTCCAAATCCCTAAGTCTGATCAGAGCCCAGCCAACTTCCTCTTTGATACTTTTCTAGTCAAGATGATCCACAAACAAGGGGAATGTATTTCCAAAGCCTAATCCAGACCCTTGGCACTGGGAAAGGCTTTTGTTTTTCTGATTAGAGGATTTATTTAAATGAAAAGTCCTATAAATAGCATAAAAATTAAATCACATTTGGTTACTTATGTAATGAGCTATCTTTATTAAAAATAATTATGTGGCATGAAATTGGAACTGTTCTGGAAAATCTGAGAAGGATGGCTGCCAAACTCTGACTTCCAGACTGGAGTTCTGTAGCTCTGCTCTCTAGTCCCCTGTAATGAGACATTCGTGGCCCACTTGATGCCTGGCAGGTTCCTTGTGATTGAGAAGCCACCAGTGACTAAGATGGTTCTGATGGGAAATGGGAGGTGCACAGAGCATGTCCTTATCTGGCCTCCCTCCATGAGCTCTTAGAGAGATGGCTGCTTGAGAAGGAACAGCTACTAATCCCTACATTCTCTCTCTTTCTCACCCCAAGGTAGGCATGCATGGTAGCACTGCTATGGAAAATATTGGACTCACTGATGGCTGAGGAAAGGAGAGGCAAAAACCAACAAGGGTGCTGATGATCCCAGAGACCCACTTACAGCATTTATCCCATGGATGATCAGGAGGAAGAAAAATGAGCCTTCAGATGAGGAGGGGAAAATGAACCATTTTTAGGGCAGTGAAACTATTAATATTTTGTATGATTCTATAATGGTGGATATATATCATTATACATTTGCTCAAAGGCATAGAAGGTATGACACCAAGAGTGAACTCTAATATAAATTATGGACTTCGGGTGATAATAATAGGTTAACATAGACTCATCGACAAATGTACCACTCAGGTGGGATATATTGATGAAGGGAGGCTTCCCAGATGGTGCTAGTGGTAAAGAACCCACCTGCCAATACAGGAGACATAAGACACATGGGTTCAATCCCTGGATCAGGAAGATCCCCTGGAGGAGGAAATGGCAACCCACTCCAGTATTCTTGCCTGGAGAATTCCATGACAGAGGCGCCTGACAGGCTACAGTCCTAGGGTCACAAAGAGCTGGACACAACTGAAGCAACTTAGTTTGCATGCATATATATACATGTATGCACATGTATACAGGTGAAGGGGCAAGGGGGCCTATGAGAATTCTGTATTTTCTGCCCAATTTTGTTGTGAATCTAAAACTGCTCTAAAAAATATAGCCTTTTTTTTTTTTTTTTTTAAAGAATAAACATTCTGATTCTATAGCCTCATGATCAGGGTCTGCATTTGGGTCTCCTGACCTCTTGTCACATTGAGGTTTCCTACTATCATTCTCATCATGTACAGAATCTTGAAGAAGTAAGAGAGAGTAATGAAATGTACAAATTACCAATAATGATCTGTTAGTTACTGTAACAGATTGCATTTTCCAAACATGGCTTCAGTCCCACATACTCTTCTAGAATCTTGCCACTTGCCCACCAAATGATGGAGTCTAGGTGCCCTCTGCTTGAACATGAGAAGGCCTTCTGATTGCCTCAACTGAAAACAGAATATGGTGAATATGATGCTTCGTGAGCCTCTGAGGCTAGGTCCTAAAAAGCAGTGCAACTTCCACCAGTTCTCTCTGCCATGAAATACTCTGCTTGGGACACTGAGCAGCCATGTAAGAAGCTCAAGGCTGCCATGCTGTGGGGAAGCCCAAGCTCTTCCCTGTGGAGAGACCCGCAGAAAAGCCCTGAGGCCACCGGAAGGAACCAGCCCCCAGCTGCTCCTGGTTCAAGCTCCAGCCAGAACTGACTCACCATAACTGTATGAGAGACCCTGAGCCAGAAGCATCTGGCTGAGTTGTCCTCCAGTTCCTGACTCACAGAAACTATGAGAAATAACAAATGTTTTTGTTTTAAAGCATTGTTTAGGATGACTTTTTCTGAAGCAGTGGATAAACTGGACAAAATGCTTGGCAAAGCATAATAGCCAAGTCTGGCTTATTCAGGCCCACCTCTCTCAAGCCCCAGATGGCTACCTGGCCCTTGAGAGTGTTGCTGCTTTTCTGGCAGGAATCCAAGCACAACTTCTTCCCAGTCCACCTGGGAATTTTCCTCCTGGCAGAACACCAAAACCCAAGCTTTCACTTTTTTTTTTTGGCTTTCACTGTTCAAGCCCAAAGCATCACAGATTACTCTGGCCTTGGCCCCCAACTTTGCTGACCCTCATCACTCTCACCAGGGACCCTGTTTTCTCCCTTTGCTTCAGTAACTACTAGGCATCTCGAAAACCCTATCTCACTGGCTCTCTCTTGAGAGGCTTCACATTCTTTCCCCTTTTATCATTCACCATCATTTTCCTCAAGTCTCAAGATGCCAGTAACTCCAGTGTCTTCTGTCATGACTCTTCGAGTGATTATGAAGGTGATAATAAATCCTACATCCTCCCCAGTAAGCATAAGAAAGAGTTGATTCTAGGAGGATAAGTTTCATTTATCATGATGAGGGAGGAATTATTTATCATAATGTCAATTCAAGGTGTTTATTTACACATTAAAAAAAAATAACTATACTTGGGGTCATCTTGTATAACAAAGTATTCAGGGAGCTTTTTACTCAAATCTCTTCCTTTGATAAACTCAAGTCTTGGCTGCTCTTCTGAGGCAGGGATGTCAAGAAAGAACAAGCTCATGTCAGACATAACATGTCTTGGTTGCCTGAAAGCTGAGAATAGAAAGTAAGAAAGTGTAACTTCAAGGTGACAGTAGGGGACAAGTCAGGTCTGACTTCTTAGAAACAGCTCACAATATGGTAAAAAGAGCCCAGAATCTGATCTGGAGACAGAAACCAGCAATTGCATTCCAGATTTCTTCAACAAGTACGATTTCCATCACCTAGTTTCTTCATCTTTAAAATAAGACATTAATGAATCTACTTTTAAAAGTATATAAAAAGAATCAGAAAAAAAGGGTTCAAACAAAAACTTGTAAACAAATCTTCATAATGACATTATGTACAGTAGCCAGTAGGTGCAAAGAATACAAATGTCCATTAACTGATAAGTAGATTAAAAACAATGTAGTTGTACATTACAATCGAATATGATTCAGCCATAGAAGGGAAGGAAGTATTGATACACACTACAACATGGTTGAAAACATGGTCAATGAAGAAGTCAGGCATATTGACAGACTCTCATTTATATACGGTGACCAGGATAGGTAAATCCAGAGACTGGAAGCAGATCAATGGTTGCCAAGGCATGGGAGCAAGGAAGGATGGGCAGTAACACTAATGAGTACTGGGTGCCTTTCTGTGCTGATGGAAATGTTCTAGAGCTAGAAGGTGGTGATGACTGCACAGATTGTGAATGTCCTAAATGCTATTGAATTCACTATATTCACTATAAAATGGTGAATTGTGTGCTTTGCGTGTTTTAACACAACAAATGATGTAAAGCACACAAATCCCTTCTCCCGTTCTCTGTGTTATTAGACTAGAAAGAAAGCAGCAAGAGCCTGGAATGGTTTGTCCCAACCTCTCCATCCCAAATGGCGATTCCCATTAAAAAGTCCATACAAGAGAAAAGACAACAGAGGTTCTGCTTCATTTGCTTTGGGTGCAACTGTGATGCATGTATTTTGAAAATTTTCCCGGTGATTCTCATGTGCACGCCTACCTAGGAACTTCTTTATTGATCAGCTGGCCTCTAAATAGGACTTGGCCAAACACTGTTTCCTACTGAGAGCCCTGTTTATCACCTGAGTTCACCTACCATGAAGTTCTCTCCACCAGAGACACGGAGCTCACAGGACATTCTCTTCAGGAACACTTTCAGGAGGTCAGAAAAGCCCCTTGGTGGCCCCATTAAATGAAGCTACCTAACTCAAGTGGGCTGAATTGCAATCAAAACACCATCCTTTTATCACTGTGAGAGACAGCCATTAAAAGACTTCTAATTAGCTGGCAGAATTGCTGTTGAATGCTTTGTGTAGTGAACTGAATAGTGGCCTCCCACCAAATGCTACGTGCAAGTCAAAGCCCTGGTATATATATGAATATGACCTTACTTGAAAATAACTTCTTCACAAATGCAATTAAGTTAAAGATCTCAAGATGAGTTCAGCCTGGATTAAGGGTGGGCCCTAAATCCAATGACTGGTGTCCTTAGAAAAGGAAAAAGAGGCAGTTTTGAAACACAGAGGGGAAGACCATGCAAAGACCCAGGGATCAGAGGCACATGGGTTGAAGGCCACGTGAAGTTGGAAGTAGTGATCTGAGTGTTGTGTCTCCAAGCCACAGAACTCCAAGGACTGCTTGCAGCCACCAGAAACTAGGAGAGAGGCTTGATTTTCCTTCAAGCCCTCCAGGAGGAACAAATCTGCCTGCCACTTTGATTTTGGACTCTAGACTCCAAAACTGTGAGAAAATAAATTTCTGTTGTTTTAAGCCATAAACGTGCAATAATCTGTTACAGTCATCCTAGAAACTAATAAACTTGATAACTTATATCAAACAATATCAGTGATTAGACCACAAATTTCCTTCTAGAATTCCTTACAGGGAAGCAGAATCTCTCCAGATAAATATGTACTCCCCCCCCCCC